>UCOJ01000596.1:0-82597 GCA_900474305.1 Cecidostiba fungosa
GTGTGTGTGTGTGTGTGTGTGTGTGTGTGTGTGTGTGTGTTTAGGGTGTTCGAGATTATGGTTTGTTGGTGGCTGTGCGTGAAATGATCTGGAGTTTGTGGATGCGAGAGATGCTTATATATAATTGTCATGCTATTAATATGTATGTGAAATTTAATTTAATTTAGGACTTTATGAGTTATTACAACTTTGATAATACTTTCTAAAATGGAAGGGAATTATAACTGAAGCAACTTTCTCGGTAGTTTACAAAATTGAGATATTGATTTCAGTTATTATACCTGTATACTCCTCCAACGATGAATATTTAAGAAAACGCTGAGACAGTCGACGTACAATACCGATAAAGAATACAATCGTTACTACACGCGTTCTTGGTCATGAACATCTGAATGTTTGCTTTACCTTTATATCTCTCTCCCGTTTCAACCAGGTATTCTAGGCATTTTATCAAACAGCCGTTCAATATTATGAATGAAATACTTACTTATGGCTCGATGCGAAAATCAGGTTATTTTACTATACCGATTAATATTAGAATGTAAACTGCTATACGCAAATTAAATTACCTGCATCTCAGCATTAAATTATTCAAATTAAAATAACGGGAATTTTTCACTTTCGAACCGAGACGGCGATTCATATTTTTATCGAACCATTCCTCGAAGCGGCAGTCGATTTAAATAAATTAGAGATATAGAGCGTCATTAGGCAAACGCGAAGGCAATAACATTGCAGGATAAACATTGTCCGCGAGGTTCTAACATTTTCTTAGAGCAAACAAGCCAGACATCAATGAAATTCAATTATTCCAACTAGCGGACGTTATAAGTTTTTTTCGCGTTAATATACCAGCAATATTTATATGTTTTCATTCACGCTCCATTTGTTTTCGCCTTCACGGATTTACAGAGACAGACGTTAACGCGTGATATTTATCTATACAATTTAGATTTATTAATAATAATAATGTTTTATTAAATTGTATATAGACACTATAATAGACTGTTTGTCGACGCTATGTATATTATAAAATCGATTTCTCTGTTTGCCTGACGGTTGGCTGATGTATGTTTGCGCTGACTGTTTTTTTTTCCTTTATATCAATGAAACATTAACAAATACCGGTGATGGAATACTTACTCAAGAAGGTTATTAACTTTAGTGGGAAACAAGTAAGAGAAGATTCCAAGAAAAGTATATATAAGTATAGTCGGACCGAATTACACATTGTTCTTTGATAAAATAGCAAATGCAACATAACTTCGTGACAAAGATTCGAGTTATTTATAAACACTCGCATCAAAATTATACTTTTATCTCATGAAAGTTACACACACACATACACACACACACACACACACACACACACACAACTAACCCGGGATTCCCCGAAACTTTTCCACTAATAATTACAGAGCGTCATTCTCGAAAACGATTGAATCACGTGAAGGCGAAAAAGAAGAAAAAAAATTGACGTCGCGCATTCACCCGAGAAAATTCTTAGACGCGCAATCGCGCATACCTCCCGTATACGCGATATAATCTCGCGACACTGATTAGAAAAGCTGCGCATTAAAAACGCGGACATATAGACAAAAAAAATCTCGCGGCTATAAGATATATACAGATTGTACTGACCATTGCGTGTTTCCAAGGTATGAGCGCAAACAACCTCGATATAGAGAACAGCTACAAGGACCAGTAGAAGTAGCTTTCCGCGGCAGGACGACATCACCTCGCTCGCATATGGGGATCACCTCCCCCACACCCAAGAACTTTTTTTTTATTATTATCTCTCAACAGAACGATCAACACTTGGATACTGTATATTTCAGGAAATTATAAGTAGAATATATAACGAGACACACTCGCGCGTCGCGTCTCAAAGTCCGACTGAGCTACCCCTTTCGAGGCGGATAGCGTCGCGGTTGTTTCTCTCACTCTTCAATGGCTATGCCACCTCCACTTGTTCCAGTAAATATGTGTGTGTGTGTGTGATCTATAAGCTGCGAAAGATTCGTCGTGTTTTGTCCTCAGCAGGTGAGAGAAGTGGGAGAAAGAGAGAAAAACTTGGGTAAGTATAGGTAGTAGTGGAGAGATAAGACAGTCTAATGGAGCGTGCGCTCGGAGAACTGTTCCGCGTTTATAATGAAGGCTATGAGGTTGCGCTATATACTCTACTGGGCTTCCTTGAGAAATGAGCGGTGTGTAGATATATATACATGGAGTGTGCGTTTGATTTTTTGGAATTTTAGCGAAATTCGATTGCTGATTGGGTATATAGCTGGAAAAGAGAGGTTGGAGATAATTAGGTATAAATTGTTCCTTTGGAGAGTTACGTTGATTGCGATGCGGATAAATTATGCAGATATCGATATCGCTGTGAGCTTTTTACTTTTGTAAGGAGATGCATTTATCGGTCAGGTTTTTTATTTTTATCAGGTTGATTCATGCTAAATTCTGTGAGAACGTATTTGCTGTGAAATTGAAATTCATCGACCGTTATGCCGTTTATTTGTATAGATAGTCTAAAAATATTAACATTTTTTTCAAAATTCATATTTTTTTATTTAAATAACAATTATGAAGGTGAAATAGATTGCATTTTTTAAATTATACTAATAATCCGTATTGTTCTTTGGTCGATGAATATGGAAAACAAATTTAGAAAATAAATGGTACAGTCCAGATATTAAGCAAATGTAGATATACCAAATTAAATTATTTATTTAGAACATCTATATTTATATTGATTACTATCAGACTTGTATGTCTCAGATCGAATCTTTCAATCATCGAAATTGCATCTGAATTACGTCAAACACTTCATATCATCAGACGGAGAATAATTATTATCACTTCTTTATATGAATGCAATCTAACAATATTTAAAATTAACCCTTCCCGAAATCATTTTTCGTCGTAAAGTGAATCCATGTATAGGCGCATTTACGTCAATGCTGATGCTTGATAACATTTTTAAATCCATTTTTTCGTCTTTTAAAGTCCACCTATATATAATTATAGAATATCTGCGTATAAAAATCAATCTACACAAACGAAAGCATAAACGGCTACTGGTGAGATTATCATACCCCGTATCTAAGATTGCACTCAAATGAATGTACTGTAATAAATCTTTTTAATAAAGATATATAAACATAGCTGTCATGAATCGGTGTAATTAATTTTTATAGCTGTTTAATCAAGTAATGAAAATAGTTGTTCGATACAGATTTAAGTTAATTGTTTAATTTTGTAACAGACAATAACATTCTATAACAAAAACGTAGTCGAAAAGTTGATCGTTAACCTAGTTACAAATATCGTCCATTAACTTAAATAGGTGATATCATTAGAGATCTCGTACAAATTACATAAAACTTTTTATTAATGTTGGAGCTTTAAATTGGAAACAATGTATATATAGATTCTAGAAAAAATATTTGTATAGCAAAATCACCTATCGTAATGTAATATACACTATATAAATTGTATTTTATTTAAAGATTTATTTTTTTCATTCCCCGGCTTATAATCTATTGGTATATATTGAAATGCATTGTATAATAACTGTTACTTATAATGATATTTTTTTTAAGTTTTCACATAAATTGAAATATATTGACTGATAATGCTTTTGCGGAGTTTCATAATAATGAAAAGGAAAAATTGTATAGGTCAGCAGTCGCAATGGATAAGTACTTCAAACTACGATTCTTAGTAATGTTAAAAACTAATCTATAATTGGATCAAATGTAAAGTAGTAAAGTGTTTTGATAAAAAATATAAATTACAATCTTTCAATGGATTAGCTTTTCCTGTTACAATAAAATAAGATGGAATTATATTAATTATTAAAATCTACACTAAAAACATGAAAATATAACAATTATAATCTTTTAATCGCCGTATTCTATAAAAGGTTTGAAATAAATGTATAAATGGATTTTAGATTGTAGACTAATGTAGCATACAATATTATTATACAAATATAATCATATTTATTATAAAAAAAACTATATTTTTCCTTCAATTGATGTAAGCGATCATATCAACTGACTTAATTATTACCGCAATCAATCATACATTTCGATTTTCGGTAATCCTGGCGCTTATAGTGGCTCGTGCTTCACAATAATCCGGAGTACTTGTGAGCTATAATGCTTTTCTTTCACACACAGAACTATATTAGACCGCTGAAGACTATAAACATTTCTTCGTCTTGATTTCCACTTGTATATCGAGCACTCGAATCTACAGATTGACATGCTTGATTTCTACTCTCTAGTATTTTTTGCAGCACTTTTCCTTATATATATGGATATGTTACAATACGCAATAATCGGTAATCAAAATTCCAATAATCGGAACACGATCGAAGATAGTCGTATACATGTGACGTCTGTAATTAACATCGGTGTTACAATTTTGGACTGGGAACGACCAGGAAATAACACGTTTTTTACTCATAAAACGTGTCACTTATAATATATCCTATTCACTTCATTATATTGTTATATATATATATATATATAACGCACTCGCGTTCTTTTAAGGTTTTCCATTTTCTTCATTTTTAAATATATTCAACACGAGGTAATTGGACGTTATTTAATTTAGCTCGACAATATGTACTGTTTTGCGAAAATGACAAATATTTTTTAGTTAATTATTTTAACGCAGTTCTTTGAAGAAAGAATACAGAGTATGTTTTTCTTGAATTTTTTGTTAATTATACTCTTTATTATTAAATATTATTGTATTGTGTACCAAGGGCGTAAAATGGGCATTTTTAGACCGAGAGTATGGAGTTTGCAATATGATTCGAAGCGATGATGAGCACGAGCCGAAAAGACGAGTCATAAAATTGAATTGTAAGCAAAAGACATAGTAAAAAGAACAAGTTTTTGACCGTTAGAATAATGTATCCATTTTATTTCTAAGATATTTCAAAAATCGTGGGATATACAAATAAAAAAATACAATTTTTTTTATTTGTAGAAAGTCATTCGTTTTTTATTAATAGTTCGGCATGTCTATATATTTTTATTATTTATAATCTATAAGTAAATTCATCACTCTATATACCTTTGTGTTGTGTATGTGCAATTATAAAAATCAAATTTTTATTTAAAAATAGAGGAAGTATTTATATAGCATTCCTTTTTCGTTACAATTGCACAAATCAGATTCATCAGATATTTTACAACTTAATATTTCTTCATAGTTTATTACATTATTTTGCGCATTATAAGTATTGCACAATGAGAATATACATTGTAAAAAAGTATATCGTTGAGCAAATGTATTATTTTTTCGGCGGACTTTACAACTTTGGAATTTAAGTATTAAATATTTATAAACGTATATTTATAAATTAAATGGAATTAAAACAGTTTCTGGAAGCTGTAATGGAGACATCAGAAACAATATATGTATACCATACATATATAATATATACATCACTATAAAATATTAAAATTATTTTGAAACAATCACTTAGGTATGTTACTATTAAACTCAGAAAAATATTATGGTAAAAATGCTATGATTGAGTATAAAGTATTTTTTACAATATTCATGCATTGACGATGAATAATCCTCAATTAATAGTAATTTCACGTTCAAAATTTTGTTATTGAAAACTATAATTAAATGTACGCACTTTTCATTTCTGCGAAAATTGTTTGAAAATAATTTCAGTCACTATAGCAATATTCCAACATTCTGCTAAAACATTTGATTTGAGTCAATTCTAAGTAATGATTCAAATCAATAATTTACTAAATGAAATGATAATAAATATCAATTCTATAATCACTTTTCGTACAGCTCAATATAAAATCTATGAGAATACTATTTTCAAATTTCTCTTATTTAGCTTAATCGCATTGAAAAGGTTAAAAAATGAGATAAAGATCAAACTAATTAACTTGTCAAATAAGTCATTTTCTGTTACAAGTTAATTCATTACTCTAAACGTATTGTCTGTGCCACGGTGGAGCATACATTAACTTTTATCAAAAGAATGTAAGTTATAATGTACATACAGGAGGCTCAGTGACAGTTCAGATATACAAGGTTCATTTCAATTTACAGTTATGCGTTAGACAATGTCTAAGCCTTGCACAATCTTCAATTAGCTATTTCTTTCTTTACAGCCTTAGTTTTTCCGTAAAAGCTATCTAAAAACAGTCCTAGAAATACAATGAAAGAGGCCACCCACTGCCTTGGCAGTAACGAATTGCCAAAGAACACGACCGAAGCCAGTACAGTGAAACATTTTCTGGTAGTTGTGGCTATCGAACAGGTCAGAGGGCCAAATTCGGTAACAGTCAGGAAAATAAAGTATTGACCCAGAGCTCCACATATTGAGAGAGTAAAGATGTGCTGAAACGCAGATGGGTGTCTCTGCAAGAACTTGATGAAGCCCAGTAATTCACCAGTTAGGAGGATGACAGCACCACTGAAGAAAGTAGACCAAATGTTCATGCTGAACATCATGTGGCCGGATTTAGTTTTGTGCTCTGCTCGCATTTTGTCTTGTACTGCACTCGTCAGTCCATCCATGATTAGAGAGAGCAACAGTAGAACTTGTCCAAAGCTCTCGCCTTCAACTTGTTTCGAAGGTACATTGTCCTTAAACATGAATAATACGACTCCACCGACAATCAAGGTTACAAAGCAGTATTTTCTCAGTGGATAACTCTGGAAAAGAATAAGAGTGTAAGTATACTTCAAATCATCAAAATATATAGTTATTAGAATTGTCAATACAAAAACTTGTGGTAAATGTACAAGACAATCAATTGCTTATCTATAGTATGTACAACAAATTTGTATGTATGTGGAATAACGGTACTCACCTTGCCTCCCAACAGAACACCAAAAATCAGCACCGGAATAGGCTTGCCAGCTTTGCCAACCACCTGAGTAGGATAATTCACGAACTGCAAAGCCATATTACTGCAGACCATGGCCAGAAAATAAGTCAGCGAACAAGAAGCATAGTACAAAGTCCTAGTTGTATCCTCGCCCTGTTTCATCACAGTCATGAGCAGCACCTTGGCGAATATACAGTTGACAACACACTGTACGAAGACCAAAGCAAACATGTAGGTAAACTTCTCCGTAGTACCCTGGTCCACATACTGGCCACGAGTAACCTTCTCCTGCAGGATCGCAAAGTAGGAATAGCAGACAAATATTCCTGCTGCACAGAAGATCAACTTGCCGGTACTATGGTGGTGAGTCGTCATCTTGTCTAAACCTTTAATAGCCGCTGTATCAATCAAAGTAACTGACTCACGGAACAGCTGGCGGCCCATAGGTACACAAGATCAGCCCAGCACAATGTTTACAGCGGCATCCCATCCACGTTGTCACACGCTAGTGGTCGACGTCGGAGTCGTGTCAGAATTGGCCACGGCCTAGCAGAAGACTCAGACGTTCGGAGCGGACAAAAAGGAGAAATTTGGATAAACAGCGCCACCGGTGAGAGCCGAGGCAATTGTTCTCCACGCAAGCGTGGCCTGTGGCTGTTCTAGGTGTTGGCGTTATCCAAGGTGTGTGCTGCTTGGCATAGCGAGAGTCTCGAAAGGTGTGTCCGTGGAGTTTCGCGTCGTCTTCGCGGGCGGATAAATGATTGTTTTCTAACTGCTGACGTGAATTAGGTGAGTTTTTTTTGGGCTTGGAAGTTTGGATTCGATGATTTGTGTAGTATACATGGTGATGATTTGGTGCAGATAATGTGGTGATAAACGAGGACATTGTTTTTACTAGTGTTGGCTGTGCTCGCGTGTATACAAACATGTAGTGGGTGTTGCCTGTATGACACATTCGAGGCTGTTTGATTAACATGTTTTAATTAAAAAAAGGCCTTGTTATGAATGAATCTTGCTTTTGGTTGTTTTTAAGTGCCTGACATACTTCTCTGGGTTTTTAAGTTTATTTGATGCACGGAAAATTAGTTTTTTGTCTGCGACCATAAATTTTTGGGTTATTTACAGTCATTTTCCAACTGCCACTGACTCATGAATGGCTTAATGGATTCCATTCAGTTCACGAAACATTCGATTTCACTACTTTACAAGGTTCTAATTGTTATGTCTAATAAATTATTTACTTTTCAGATCTATTGGCACAAACATGAATTACGGCAAAAAATCGCCCAGCATGGGCACACCTTCGGTGTATTCACACGTTACAACGAGGAGTAGCGCAAATCTCAGATCTTCTAGATCCGTCAAAAGTGTAAAAATACCTTGGTACCAGAAGCGCTTGTTAACAAATGCTTTTGTTCTCGATATTCAGAGAGGAGCGTTGGTTACTGGCATATATTCTTTGGTAAGCGGTTAAAAGAAATTATTCATCGTCTTTATAAAAGTGTGATTAGTGGACTAAAGTATATATTTTTTTCTCTAGTGCCTGTCACTTTTTACAATCATTACTGCCGTATTTGACGTCTACTGCCTTTCCCAAGCAGCACCTGGTTCGATACACTATGGATATTTTCTGATATCATATGAATTTGTTTATGTTGGAAATACTCATGGTAAGCTATAATATATTGAATTTAATGCTTTGAATTGTATATTATGTGTTCCAATCTTAATGTTTTGTATGACTATTTTTAGTTCGAAATGCTCTCATTGTTTTTGCACTATTCTCATTGCTGGGGGCAATGGTGATCCTGGTAACATCATTCATACTTATCAAGGCATTGAGAAAGGAATATGAAAAAAAGATGGTACCATGGCTTTACAGTTTTGCCATCTTTACCATTTTCCGGTTATTCGCTTTCCTGTTCTTCAGCATTGTTAATGACATGATCTTTGCCTACAACATACTAATCTGCCTTCTCTGGATCGCTTTCTCTGTACTGTCCATTTATGGCTGGCTAATTGTCTATTCCCTGTATATTGAGCTCAGTGATTTGACCAGACTGGAAGATCTTGCTCATCTACGCGTAAGTATAATACAATTTATCATGTAAACAATTATATCACAGTGCTTTTTCAAAAGCCTGTGCATTTGAAGTAAAAATAATGTAGATTACATTTAATTGTAAATTATATGTATTTAATTTCTCTATTCTAGATTGGAACTATGCAATCATTGAACGCATCCACAACTCATTCTATCGCAGGATCTCGACCGACAACTCCACATAGTACTGTATCAACGATGCCAGTTAACTAATACCAGTTAACTGTCAATTGTGCCTTTGATTGCAAAAGGTATTATATTTATTTTTTTAGTACAAAAGAAAAGCTGATCTATAATGATATTCTTATAGATATTCGCAGTACTAAAGCACATTTTATCGCGATAATGAGCTTGTGCAACTCGCTTGAGAAGAAAGCGGCATGCTTTTTTATAATGAAACTTAGAATCAGATACATAATTTAAGACTGGTAATCTAATTACCAAAAGTGCCTCGATATTTGACGCTCAAATACGAGAAAATTGAAACCTTTTCCGTCCGAAAATATTTTACAATTTTGTGATTGCGAGTTAGTTTACTGTTAACTATTACACGTATAACACGATACTGTACGACGAATCTAAATTTTACAATTCCTTTGTGACGTAAGAATTATATGCGTCACCGGTAAAAAGACATGGTTTTTATACAGTATTGGATCAACGATGCAATCTTTATTATGTAGTTTATAAACGATCAAAAAATTTTTTAGATATTTTTTTCTATTCTACATATTCATTCATTAGTGTTTGACACTTCTAAGAAGTATTTGTAATTTTAAGGTATACATACAAGAGAAGATATCGATATTCGAATCTATTTCAAAATACAAATTTTTGTTTCAAAGCTAATATTAGAAATACTTCTATTAGTTTATTGATAATTATAATTAACTTTGCTTCTGTCAAAGTATAATTACAGCTAGCTGTTGTATGTACAGTAAAGTATGTTGATAACAGATTCCGTCCAATAGAATATATATGTGTGAGACATTATTTTATAATTACATTTGTATTTTCTTATTTGTAAATTTTTATCTTATACTTTTGAATCGTTTATTGTCTGTACATCTTCGTATGACATTATGATGAAAAATAAATTTTCTTATTAAACATTGTGAAAAGCGTTCGAATTTTTAAAAAATCACAATTGCAACATTATCCAGCGAATATAGGGTATCAATTTTTAGTTATTAGGTAAGTACCAAGAAATACTACCAAAAAAAGGTAAATGAGACTTAAACATAAAAAATAATCTGATATTTCGCATAAAGTATATTCCGTGATTGCTCAGACACTTGACTGGCAAAAGTCACTGTTTCAATAAAATCATAATCTTAGTATATAGTTTTTTTATCGTTGAACAAGTAACTTTAGTATTTTAAAAGTATATTTTAATGATCATACCTTTATAGTAAGCCATTATCATAAGATAACGATCACGGCGCGGATTACCAACAGTAGGTAGATTTTTCAATTTCTATCATGTTCGTGTATGCAGTAGATCGTTTTGCTTCTCTCGTCATTGAAATCACTGAGGCAAATAACAAATTTCAATCATTGTAAAATATATTTATTTATTAACGTTATTTATATCAAATAAATAGCTTCTTTTGCGTATAAAAAAATTGCTACTTATTTATACTTTTGTTTCAAACAAAATAAGTTTATAATAACATTGAAAAAAAACATATAGAATTACGTAACGCAAGTATAAATCACTCAGTCATTTATCAACTAAAAGGACTCCTATAAGTATCTCATCTCTATATAACATACCAATTCACTGCGAATTTCTTCTCGAACTGCGTCGCGAGCCCCTGACACTTTCTCCGTTCCTCTTCGCTGTCACCAATCCAGTATCGCTTTTTCTCTCACGAGGCGATTCCTCAGCGCTCGTCATCGTCTCCAGCGAAACCCTCGCCATCGTCTGGTAGTCGTCCTCGAAGTCGTAAACTTCCGGATACATAGTGACGAACGATTGTGCAGTTGCTTCAGTGGAGTTAGCTTCAGTTTCTGGATGATGATGCGATACTGTGTAGATCGAGGCACAAACAAACAGGATCAACTGGCCTAATAAATTCAGGAGGAAGATGCCGAGAGCCATGAGGATCTGACAGATTAAACTGAGTGTACCGGTGACAAGGTACATTGCAATTGCGAGACACATTTTAAGAATTTCGGGGTCGGAAGGGAGGATTTTGGTATCGCGGAATTTTGGGTTATGAGGGGTTGTGCTGTAGTTATGAAGTTGGCTGATTTTTATGAGATATCTAACGTAACGAATGCATTGTTGATTTATTTATCGAAAAGAGAAGAGAACTGTAACTTTTTCTGCACATACATTTTCTTATAATACTTTCAACAAATATTATAATAATTTAAATCTGAAATGATAATTTGTTTCTCAAGTCCATTGAGACATCAGAAGGATGTGTACAGTTTTTAGCTTCTCAAAATATATAATATAATCTTGCATACATTTTTCAATGACGTCAACGGCCGATGAATGATGGAATTTGTAGGAAAGTAATATCAACGTTTTATCTCTTCGTAATCATCTTTCCTTTTTCAGACATTGACCTCTAAGATTTTATATTAATTTCTGTTATGATTACATTCATATTGTTTGTAATACGTTCACATTATTACGATCACTTTTAGAATGGAAGAATTTTATATATTCCGCTTTAGATAAAATATATAGTGTCACAACGAGATCACTATTATACTTCATTTTCAGTTTTGTCCTGCCTATTCACAAAATTGCTTTAAACGTGATTGGGATTTCAAAAAATTAAATTAATGATAAGAAATTTTGTTAAATAATCCTTTCTAGTACGTTTTAACACAAAATTAAGCAAATTATTTGGAAAATTAACTAACTTGGAATGAACAATAAAAAATGTTCATTTTTGACGGATTATCGAAACAATCGTTAAGTATTTTTTGAATAATTATTTTTTGCTTGATTCTAGCAAAAAATAATAATATTAGGTTGTTATCTTAACAAACAAAAAACAAGAGTTTTGTTTTCCAAAAAAAGTTGCGCAATAAATCATTCACAATTTCTTGCATTGCTGTGGGTTCTTGAAACAGCTCATTTTCCGTGAATTCTGGCATCTTTGAGGAAAAGGCTATATTTTTCGTATGCAATAAACCTATGCACAAAATAATCATTGTTTATCATCAATAGTTCCAAAATGAATATGAAAGTTTCGATCAACATGCAATAACACCTTAATGAAGATAAAGGCGCTTCAAGATCATAGAATGAGATTAATAGTCTCGACAGCTATAGTTTATGCACGTGCAAATGATAGAATTTGTAAAATTTTTAGCCTTATACTTAATATCAGTCTGTCCACGCGATTATCTGTAGGAAAATACGACACTGTACAAAGGTCGTTCACCGTCGTACACGTGATTGCGTATAGAATCAAGGAAATGATCTTCACACTTTCATAATCACGCAGGCACGCATCATCATTTAATCTTTTTGATTTACATCACGTGCGTTGAACCGGTCAGCTTTCTGGACTCGAAACCTAAATGAGGAAAGTTTTGTTTCCATCATGATTCGGCAAAATATATTAGTAAAGATGAAATGTTTGTCCAGGATGTATGTTCTGAATTTGTAGGTGGAATTTTTGGAGTGCCAATAATTATGATAAAAAATAATGTACGATGGAGATGTTGGATGGAAGATAAAGTTATGCCAAAAATCAAGTGTAACGTAAACGGCTATTTGGCTTTATGTTAATTGAAGGTTTTTTCCTCTATTTTTTAGTTCCGTTGCCGGAATTTTTGTTATGTTCGAGTATCAATACATGAACCGACCAGTATACAATTTTTCCTACGTTGTACATGACCTAACAAACTTAAGGGGGTGTCAAGGTCAATATTTACCGACCGAGTCGAGATTATGAGTGCTCGGTAGAACATTACTTGATACTAAATAAATACAATGAATTATGAAAAACCAAGACATAGTTGCCCTTCGTCTTGGTATCATCTAGCACTATGCAAAGTTTCAAGTTAATATATGTACGCATTAATAAATGAACTTTGAACAAAAATCAGTAGCTGCATGGTATGGTATTAACAGCATAATTGATGAAAAACTGCAGTTTTCCTGCTGCGAAAAAGGCAGGAATGATTGTGCAGGACTATACTGCAAATAACTATTATCATTGTTTTAATAATGCATTTTCTAAATTTAATCTCGTACATAATCTTTAATTATAAATAATTTGAAATCAAATGCAGACGGTACATTTTATTATTAAAATTAATACATTTCAAATATATTTTATTTGCCTTTATGTACTTTATTTCTTAGTAAACGCCTTGATTGTTACAGAATCGTTATGCAATGTTTCTTTGCTGAAATTTTCCGAATTTACTACAAATTTAATAATTCCAGCCACACCCACAAATAACAGCTATGTAAATCTTGTTCTTGTCGATGTTTCGTCATTAACGGGCCCTCTATTGTAACGCTAATCCACAAGTGTCATCTGTGATTTTTTTCAAAAACAGCCTTATCTCGAACGAACATTATAATACGCATTTATATAAGTATTAATTATAGTTATATAATTGCACACTCAGGCTAATCTGTTTTTCAGCTTATCCAGTAAAATTTTAAGAGTTTTATTTACACCTGAATAAGTATTTTCAAACTAGTTATTTTGGAAGGAAAAAAGCTCTATCAAATTTTGAATGATAAATATTTTATATTTATTTAAAGGCAAATAAAATAGTATTTGAAATGTATTAATTTTAATAATAAAATAAAACACGTGTACTCGAATTTTTATAACGAATAAAAATTATATATATTTCAAATGATAGATAGTACATGTAATCTACAATTATAGTTGAAAATTATTAGCCATTTTCATAAATTTTTTCAACTACTAAAATGTTGCCGATGTCCACGGACGAATTAGTTACAGAGAATTCATTATGCGTCTTTAGCGCAAAAAGTAATAGGTCTGTAGACAATAGAAAAGGCTGAAAAAAAATTTGTTTTCAATTTAGCCTTTTCGGTTAGAAGTTTTCTTTTTCTATACATGAAAATAAGAATTTTTCTACAAGGAAAAAATTTTAGGATGCGATTTTGAGTTGATGCATATTTTTTTGAAATATGAATTTTATAGCATTCTTAGCAAAACAAAAGACAGTTTTGGCATAGGTGACAAACCGCTATATATATGCACTGGGCACGCAGATTTAGATGAGGGAAATAGTAAGCCATTTATCTTCGCTGGGCATAAAGGCCAGTCCAAAACTGACGTTTTGTTTTGCAATGTATCGTGACCCACATGCATGTTTATGTTTCTGTAATACCACACTAATTATTATGATTTAAAAATATAGATTATTCAAAATCGCAAACACAATTTTATAATTTGCAAAAAAATGAATTACATACTCGTTACTCATAGTTTAAACAAGTTTATAATTACAACAAAAAGTTTATAATTATAAAATGTTATATTCTGTGCATATCTAATATTTCATTATAAATATCAATCACGGCATATAAAGAATTAACAAATTTATTCAACGTAATGTATACATTTTATTGAGACAAATCACCAGATGCGATGGCTTTCGCACAGTTGGTCTATTAACAATTCAAAAAAGATAAGCGCACCTATTGTTTGAGGATTATAGCAAATAACGAATTATGTAAAGATTTTTATGCTTGGAATTGTATAAAAGGGAGACAAATTTTTGAGAAGATCGTAGTTTGGAATTTGTACGCTCATTACGAACACAGCAATCATCATGCAGTCTTTTGGATTAGCTATTGTCTCTTTAACTTTGGTTGTAGCCGCCTCGGCTTCGCCTTTTCCCAGTAAGTAATATTTTTAGTTTTCATATTAAAATTTAATTATAGTTTTAAAAATTGCAACAATAATTTCGACCATCAAAAGCACGACTTTAAACTATTGAAATTTATTATCACTAATATGATGACCGAATCACGTCAAAATTATATTTTGCCAACGATACCCTAGGGACTAAATACATAGATCACAAAAGTGCCGTTTGTGCAGTAATGCAACGATATCTAATCTCATTAAAAAATTTCGCGCAAGTCCATTCCCTTTTGACACTTGAAATGTCCTTAAAGCTCCTAAAGTCTAAGAACCTAATTATTCTTGAAGAAAAATTAGATCGACTTATTTGGAGTTTTATACATTTGAGCGCATAACTAATAACAATGATTGAATATTACTTTTAAACAGATTCGAACAGCAAAACTGCCGTCGCCGACATACCAGTCTTTGGTAAATATTAATTTATATTAACCTACATGCAATCTGACGTAATTTTACCAATTATTGCTCTCATTTCTTTACAGCTGACTACAAGCTAGGTGACAAATGTCCAGCCCCAGTCTTTTCTGATGGCTGTAACATCTGCGCTTGCAAAAAAGATAGTACCTTCGTCACTTGTACCTTGATGTCCTGCTCCGACAAGAAAGTAGAAAAACCCGTTGTCCAGACTGAAGCCCCCGTCTTCCGTAAGTAGCTCTTTTACAGTTTTGAAATAATTGGTTTTATCCAAATTACAAAGCCTTACTAAAATAATCCTGCATTTACAGCTAACTACAAAGCTGGTGACAAGTGTCCAGCTAAGTACTTCAATGACGGTTGCAACAGTTGCGTCTGCGCTGACGATGGCGTCACTGTCGCTTGCACCCTTAGATACTGCCCAGAAAAGCATCAGAACAACTATAGTGGCACTATCTCTATGGATAATCACGAAAATCTTCCAGTAGTGTGTAAGTAAATTTTTTAAATATTTTCTAATATGCGCAATTATAAAAGAACAATCTTGCTATAGCCCTTTAATTCATTTTATAGACGGATACAAACAGGGAGACAAATGCCCCGCAAAACAGTTCTTCGATGACTGCAACAGGTGTGGCTGTGCTAAGGATGGTCACTCTGCTGCTTGCACCCTCGTAGCTTGCCCCTCACACCACGAACCTCGTAAGTTTATATACGTAGAATAGATATTTATATGAGAATCACATATGTGTAAAACGTATAACAATGATTTTTTTTCTTTTTCCTTTAAGGCCCAGATGCTGAGATACCAGTAGTCTGTAAGTGTGATTTTTACAGCTTTAGTTTCATTGTAAAAGGCATTTAAAAATATATTGTTAAAACAATGATTTACTCATTTTCACAGTTGGATACAAACAAGGAGACAAATGCCCTGCAGAACAGTTCTTCGATGACTGCAACAGGTGCGCCTGCAGTGGTGATGGTCACTTTGCCGATTGCACCCTGATGGCTTGCTAATTTGCAAAACATTGTAAGTAACACTTAATTATCTTACTATGGATTAAATATTTATACTTATTTTTATATAATATATACTCACTTCTTCTTGAATCAGCAATCATGCAATATAATAACAATATTTTCAGATAACTTTGATGAGATCTAAAATTGCGCCCTTCATGCAATCACCATTATTTCAAGAAACAGTATCTGTACCTTGATAGCGTGCGAATTTTATGAAAACTCATCTAGCTAATATCATCTATTATTATTTGAAATCTTGACATTGTCAATGCGTGTGAGGAAGTTTTTTACCTTAAAACTTTTGTAAAATAAAAGTTTTATTAAATAATAAAAAAATGACAGAATAACTTTAACTGTATAATTCATTTGTATGCCTTACACTTATTTCTAATTATATTACGTTCTTGTTAATTAGGTACTACCTTTCTTTTTAAATACAGACATAACCATATAAATAATACTATTACATAATTCGTTTGATACTGCCTATACACGCCTATGCCAGAAATAATTTAATTTGGTTAATATATCGAGTCTCGTACAAAAAATAATAAATATTTTGATGAAGAATTTGTGTTCTCTATTTATCTTCATACGTCCAGTTATCACTCGCCGTTATTATCTCGACTTGTTGCTTTCTCGAGTGCTTATAAAGTTCGAGATTATCACGTGAACATAGAGTATGGTACTTATAAGCAGTTGCGAATAGGAATTTTTTTCTGACTTTTTATAACAGCATTTATTATTTCGCAGGGGTCGAACATGAAATTCTAATAAGCTTATCATTCAAGGTTAGCTATCTCAATAACAGGAAAAATAACTAAACTTTTACCAATATAGTCACAGAGCACGTGCGTTCACGTAAGTACCGTTATTCACTAAAGTAGGACTTTTTTGAAAGTTGATTTATTACTTAAAGATTTCTAAAATTTTATTTTCTAGAGTATTATAAATATTAATGCGTAGTGTTCATAAATAATTGCATTGTCAATTTGAGGAAAAGTAAAGTATTTAAGTTGAATACAGTCTGAAATAAGCAATATTTATGATCTCTTTTTAAATATCTTCATTTACAAATTTATTTTATTAATTTTTATTAAAATATTATTTATTTGCAGATAATATACAAAGGTATTCTTATAGAAGTACAATTAGATACCTATTATCTAAAGATCTTTGGGATTTTTTATATTTGTTTGTAAGTTAGAAACATTTTAATACAAAAATACACAGTGATGGCACACAGCACAAAAAAGAAGGCATAATGTTTTCATAATGTCATCATTAATGTTTTCACATTTATAAAGTTTTTTATTTTAACGAATATTTAGCTTTAATTTTCGGATATTCATTTTTTAAAGAAGGGATAAGATTGAATAATAGAATATTAATTTTGGAAAATCGATTATATTTAGAAACTATAAAAATTACATACAGTTTATGATAAACTGTTTCTATTTTGGAACATGAAATATATACATCGAAATTGAGCAATTATAATTATAATTACATTCTTTTGCTCTATGCCTTACCTATAAATGACTCATTATATAAATACATTTATTTTTAGTTCAAAAATCAACCTTTTTGAAATTTATGTACATGTGTTCGATTTTTATGTCAAAGTTCCTTATACGATCTAATATCAAAGTTACTGATCAACCTTCTTAGAAAGTGTCATTCACAGTCAATAATTAAAAAATGGCAGAGTATATGCTGTACAGGGACCAGCATGCCAGGAACAACATCGAGATCAGGAGCGAGTGATGGATATAATAGAACCTATTACATTTGACTTTACTTCTTTCGAGAGTCTTCATATCATCTTTCAATAGGTAAATTCTGATACCCTTCATATAGTTATCCAGGTACGAATGCCAGTCAAAGTTCTGCATTGTGAACGGAAACATCTCCTGATCTCGCGAGTCCAATCGGCTCCACAGTCTTTGTACATTCGCATTCTTGAAGCTCCACTCGTTCATGCAGAAAGGTTTCAGTACATTGGACAGCTTTTGCACTTTCTCGTAAACCTTTTGTAACCTGTAAACCCCAACAAATACATTATTTTTCAAGTCTTTAAAATCAAACTATACTATCATTCCGTTTTTGTTGTGGTAATTGAAAAAACTTCTTACCTTTGTTTTTGTCCTATGCTGTGAGATGCGAAGTCCACTAGGTAAGCGGGTATCCAGTGAAGAAATAGAGCATATATCGTGTACATGAACTGGAATTTGGTGACTCGTAAAAACGCGTACCAACAAGCTACCTCTGATGGATACTGATTGATGTATGATGCAGCACCACAACCGAAACTACCCCATGAAATAGGTGCTTCTTCAGTCGATGTAAAATTGTAGATAAGCATGTCTTCAGCCCTTTTTTCGGTTTGTGAAGCTATGTCCCAAGCACAGGCGATCAGAGCGTTGACGGTTAGATCTACTGGTACAACGTTCGTAATGATTTCGGGATCGCAATGTATAGTTCTCATGATGCCACTGGCAACTCCAGCCATGACACCCATCGGACCATTGTAGTTATCAGTCCATCCAGGTACTGGCTCGTTGGCAGTTGATGTTACTGAAATCATATTTAATTCAATTTATGATTTAGTTTAGCTTCGTCTCATAAAGAGAGTTTCCTGAATGGATAGCGACAAACATTGCAAATCTTTTTAGTAAAAAAAAAACGACGATTAGATTGCAACCTTTAATCTTATCGAAGCAGACAAATTTACTGGAATTTCCTATATCATTGAAGTTTTTTGTCAATATATGAAATGCTTTTACCAAATATTAACCTTTGCTACTAGTTTGAACAATCGACAATTGATAAAAATTATGCAAACTTTAGAGTTTGATAAATAATTTGATTATTTTTCTATGACTGCTATTCTTTTACTCACCAATTCCTGGTCTGAAGATTCCCATAGGCATATTATTATTTTTCGACCTTACAAGATCCTCTGCTAAAGCTTTAGTAAAGGTATAAGTGTTTGGCCAGGAGTTGATCAATCTAAAAAATTCACAATTCGTCGATCAGTATCTGATAATGAATAGTATAATATATTTTTAGCATTGAAAACCAGTATTACTGTGGTGTGATGGCGTTTAAGGTGTCTTCCGGCAAAGTATTCACAAGATTGAGGAGATTATGGTAATTTAATGAATAATCGTAAAATTTCTCCTCTATATTTTTAATGAAACAGTTAGAGTATGTCGTGGAGACATGAACCAAAGACTGCAAAATAATAACAAAAAATGATTACTCTATTTTAAAAGTTTATTGATTTTGGAAAAACAGGTTTTTATCATATTTTACCTGTAATTGTTTTATGTCTCTGCATAATTCGAGGATGCTAACCGTACTCTGGATATTGGTAGCAGCAGCTTGTTTCAATCTTTCGTCGAATCGTACTGTGGCCGCCATGTGGAAAACAATTGAAACCTAGAAATTTGTTTAATATTTATAACTGATTCTATATGGCATTTTAAATGAATAATCAAAAATTTTAATTACTTCTTCCTTTAGTAAAACTACATCTGCATCGCACAATCCTAGTCCCGGTAGGCTGACATCGCCTTGAAGGCCAACAATTTTTTTGCTCAATGTTGGCATATTAATTCGTATGCTCGTGAAAACCTATGAAAATTAATTTTCAATACATTTATAATCTCTTTAATAATAAGAACATTATATTTTGAATGATGAATTAAATATTTTCTTACCGAGTCGGCAAGTAAATCTTGTATCCTTTCATGGATATTCTTTCCCTTCTTTTCACGGATTAAGACGTAAATGCGCGAAATACTTGGACAGCATCGCAAGAGCTTTTCAAGCAAAATTTTTCCCAGAAAACCAGTGCCACCTAAAATATTGTATTAAAATATATTTTTAGTTATAGAACATCAAGTGAAGTAAAATATGTTGCTTTTTTGCAGCGATATAAAATTATTTCTGAGCGAAATTATTAATATAGGTGCTAAATTATTTTCTAGATTGATACACAAAGAAAAGACTTAGCTAAATGGCTTTACCTGTGATAAAAAGCGTTTGGCCGTTATAAAATTGTTGAAGTGTTGTAAGATCAGCAATTTCTTTTCCGTAAACTTTGACTTGTTTGACTTTGTCATTGTTGTTGAAATCCTGTAGAATTTCCTTATCTTTAGGAATTTGCGATCCCTGAAAATTTGTGCACTGATAGAAACTTTCTTCTACGAAAATATAATTGCAATACAAGAAAATGAATTCAATACTCACTTTTTTCGAAAAGTCTAAGTCTAAAATCATTTTGAATTTTAAGACGTTGTAATTAAATAAAAGTGTGGACTTTCGACTCCCAAAATAACTAAACTATAACTTTAAAATTAGCAAATATCACGTTCAAAATCAACCTACTTCAGAAGATTATTTAATTCACACTGTTCTCGATAATTGTGAAAACTTCAGAAGAAATAACTTTCTTAAGAGAAGTAACTCTCTACTCGCAGTTTGTACAAGAACTAAGCACATGTCACCTTTCAACCTCTTATATATGCGAAAAGAGAGTGTGGCTTAAAGCAGCGAATATCGGCTAATTCTTATCCAGCATGAGGCGACAGAACTAGTTTTGACGGTATATCGCGCCTCCATTGCTATGGAATATTTGATGTTACGCGCACACAACAAAACACAGACTTCTACGTTATTATCCATCCATGAATCGGCTGCGTGTAAATCAAGGTTAACGATAGATCAGACATATTCGAAAGGACCACCGCGCGTCACTACTCTTGTTTTGGTGTAGGGACGATGAACTTTTACCAGCATCACCGGCACAAGATCACGTTTTTCTTCAATGCTCTGAATGAAGATAGAGATGCAGAAACGTGCTTGACAATCGCGAACCACGTGCGTCATAATTTTGACGTTGTATTTGTGATGAGCCATGCTCTATAGGGAAATATTTACCACTCCTGATTGAGATGATATTATCAAATACGAAAAGGAAACAAACTGAAAAATATTTTTCTTATTATTATGACCACAAGCTTTCTGCTCTTATTGAATTATCTATAAACACCTTGTTTTCATCTGACAAATTTTTCTTGTCAGAATTACTTCCTCATGAAAAATTATTTTCTTTGTTTTCTAGGTATAATTTGTTATATAAAAAACCACTTAATTTAAAAGATTAAATTTTCTCTATTATCGTTATATCGTGGAAAAATTCGTGTTTCGATGAATAAAGTTTAACCAAAAAGGAAAAGATCCTATAGTAGATAATTTATCTGAAATTATGCGAAGCATATATTATATCTTGCGAATTTTCTCAAAAATTACATCAGTAGGCGAATAACCCATATAATAAGGAGATTAATGAAGTGTATATCCTTCATATAAGAGGTGGAGACTTTCTGTAAGTAAGGTTGAATGAAAATGACTGCTAAACAAACTAAGTAAACATTACAAAATAAGATTAAAGAATTCTCTTTTTTCTTTATTTTGTTTTATAGTGAATTTTTATAAACTGTTTTTTGCGTTTTTGTTACAGTATAATTGAGATGACTTACTTCGGACAAATTGTATTGGCAATAGCGCACAAATAGCTATATTTATTAACAAGAATTTTTTAACTAGCTATAACTATTATTTTCTCATACATAAAAGATCGTTATTTAAACAAAATTTAGGAATAATATCATTAAAAATAAACAGTAAAACGTAAAGTTACATCTTTAAAAATAGAAGTAAAAGTGTTCATCTTTTATACAGTATCCTTTATTAGAGCTGAAATAAACTCTTTATTTTTACTGACGAATATAGAAAACACAGTCATGAAAATGTCAATGACTCAATCAGTTACCGGGGTTTGCTGGCAGAGTAAATTGAAGGTACACTACCGTAGTTAGAATATAAACTATTTTCAGTAACTGTGTACCTTTATGAATATCTTAAAATTGTCATTATTATTATACATAGGGAAATAAGCGGGATTTAATATAATATGTACACACAGATATTTCATATAAACATTTATTAAAATTTATTAAAATTATAATTCACAATCGCAACTAGCAATAATAATATAGGTCTTATACAATAATTGAATAATATTTGTTTAATACCTAACGACTTAAAATTAAAACAAAAGCACCACGGATATCTTGTCAATTAGATTATTAACTCGAGTATCAGTAACAGATATCAAAACGATCTAAAAATAACTTCTATTTACATTGTCGAGTCTTTTTATGTTCAATTGCACGACATTATTTTTAAATTGAGGTAGCTTTTCTTGTGCGCAAACAAGATACATTTACTTTTTTTTCTTTCAAAATTTAAATAATTTGTAACTTTTAACGATGACATCATTATTGTCGTACGAGAAAACTCGGAAACAGTTATTAACGAAATATTAAAGTTTAAAAGTTAAAACTTGCATAGAGAATTAAAATAGAACAAACATATTATTTACAACTAGGCAGTTTCGGCGTCAACATAATATTTTCAACGGTGATTTTGAAACAGTCATTTCGTCCAATGAATGCTTTGTACTTTATCGCATAAATATTGTGGAAATTGTATTCCAGAGGAACCAAAATCCAAGAGACGCCACTAATCCCTTAACAAATTGGTGCATCCAGTAAAACCTAAAACAAAACATCGAATTCCCATTATTCACTGACGATGACTCACATAATTTCAATTTCAATATTAACCAGTGTAAACTTCTGATTACCTTCGCCATCTCGTTCTACTCTGTTCCAAGGTTTTCAAGTCATCTTTGAACAGGTAAACTCTGATGCCCTTAATGTAGTTGCTGAAATAGGCTTGCCAGTCAAAGTTCTGCATGCTAAAGTAGAACATTTGCTTATCCCGTGGATCCAGCCTGTGCCACATGTCTTGAACGTTGTTGTTCGTAAAGTTCCATTCATTGGTGCTGAAGTAGGATATAACACTTGCGAATTTGTGGATCTTCTCGTACATCTTTAGCAACCTAAGTCAAAACGAAATTCCATCAAGTATTAACATTTACTAGATTTTCGAGTCTCAAGCAATTATAGCATAAGCGGCCCAAGTAGGCCCAACAAGGCAGTTTTGGCATTGATGGCACTTCGCTATATCTAGACTCGGAATGAAAAGTACCTATGCGCCACCTGTATTCACTTGTCACAGATACAGAGCGTTTAGGCGATGGGGTGGGAGAATAGATAGCCCAAAACTGCTTTGTTTTGATATACTAGCAAGTAACGATCAATTTATACGTTATATAGGTACACAAAACAGTATTAAGTACCTTGGTTTTCGTCCAACGCAGATTGTGAGAGTATCAATGATGAAGGCAGGCATCAGATGAAGGAAAACGACGTATATCGAGTGCATGACTTTGTGCTTATTCATATTGAAGGATATGTACCAAAGCGCACTGCTCATCGGGTACTTGTTCGCGAACTTTGTGTTCGTGGTGCGGAAGTCCTCCCAGGTGCATGGTGCTTCCACAGTCGAGACAAAATTGTAAATCAGCATCTCGTCGTCTCGTCTGTAATGACACAAAAGAAGCGTTAGCAAAGAATTTCTCAGTTTTACGCGTTATTAAATAGAGCAATAGTAGACTAATTAAAACTAATTGTTGATGAGTATAGGTATCACTACGTATCGCAGTGATGAGTTACATAAAAAAGAAACTGTCGCATTACGTAGATCATCATACGATTAATTTTCTAACAGTTTCATCGTTATCGCGTAATTAGTTGATTACAAGATCTGATCAAAGTTCACCTGGCAGTTTGCATGGCCACGTCCCAAGCACTGGCAATAAGAGCGTTGACCGTAAGATCCACTGGCACGATATTGGCTTTGTTTTTAGGATCGCAATGCAAAGTGCGCAGAACTCCTGTCGCCACTCCAGCTGCGACTCCCGTTGGTCCATAGAAGTTGTCAATCCATCCAGGAATTGGTTCGTTTGCTGTCGAGATCACTGCAATGATCGGTAAAAGAATTAGATACAGTATAGAAACTTGCTTTTATTACTGTTTAGTTGATTATACTGCCTCTAATGAAATGTTTTTTTTTTCTTTTTTTTTTTTTTTTTAATAGAACTTAGTCTAAATCTTTTGTTCAGTATACTATTTATAATTTGGTTCATACAAGTGCTTGATCTTATTTGCATAGTTTATCCACACCTGTTCCTCCTATAGTTTAAAAATGTGTATAGCTTTCTAAGACAATAAAGATCGTTTCGATATAGTGCGTAATTGAAACTTCATAATAAAACACTGACTATATGTTTTTGTTGAATAATTTTATCTTAACATAAATAAGGCGTAGGAGCCTGACATTGTAGTTGTTCATGATAGTCGCATCAGATATAACGCGCATTACAAGTGTGTGGATTAAAAAATTTCAGATAATAATTTAGTATACGCTGATATTTCGCATCGTTGATTATGTCGTGGTTAGATAAGAGATACCGGCTCCTGACCTGCATTTCTGGTTTGGCGTGATGTGTGTAGTTTAAAATGCAGTTTTTAATTTTTATCATTCAGGAAAAACAAGACAGAAATAGTTTTAAAAAGCTACAGTATTACAATATTTTAATGTCGACAATTTTACACTACTAAATTAAGTTATTAGAGAATAGATAGATTACTAACAAGCTTTTAAAAAACTCATTATTTCGTTGAGAGATTTAAAAGCATTTATCAATAAATAGTATAACGATTTCTCATTTACGCGGCAGCATCCTATCATCAGTGATTAATTTTCATTTTGCAAAAAAGCAGTAAGACAACCGCAACTTCGCTTGTATAACACTTACAGGCGATTACCGTATCCACTAAAATTGTGCAACTCATCCACACTTTGAATTGAAAATTAGCAATGCATAAATTAGCTTACCGATTCCCGGCCTGAAAATGCCCATGGGCAGGCTTTTGTTTCTGCTCCTGACAAGATCCTCCGCAAGTGCTTTTGTGAAGGCATAAGTATTCGGCCAAGGTGATATTACCCTGCGCAAACAACAAGCATTAATACAACCTTTCGATCGATCGTGTACATGTATAGTTGAGCAACAGTTGTTTTCTTTGACATTCGTGCGTGCATCTCAATCATTGCATGTATACTCACCGAGGTGCGATTTCGTTTAAGGTCTCCTCTGGTAAACAGTTGACGAGGCTCAAGAGCTCCTCGTTTTTGATTGGATAGTCGTAGAACTTCTCGTTGATCTCCCTTGATATACAGTTTGCGTATGCCGTGGAAACGTGGACGAAGGACTGTTGGGTATAGAAAATTGTGTGTATGGTTATTATATAGAACTAATGACTTTTTTTTTCGTATGCTGGTAAACATGTTTATTTGGCACGAGATCAAGGACTTTTCACCGCGGACATAGAAAGCGTTTCGAAATCCTTGTATCTTTGGAGCAAAGTGAAATCTGATGACGGGGATTTCGTCTCGTAGGGCTTTGGTTGTTGCGAAACTTTCATGTTTATTAATTTGTTTTTGTCCAACTATTATACTGGGAATTGATTTTCACAATAACAACAAAAAATTTCATAATTAAATAGGACAGTGTTTCTTTAAAGAAAGTTGAAATTTAGTAGCGCGTGTTTGAAAATCACTGTTTGTTCGACTGGTAAACAGAAGATAGGTATACAGTGTTATGAGATAGTTACTGGGCCAAGAGGCTACAGTAATCTTTCTAATGTTAGAAAAAGTTTCCATCCAAATAGTATAACAGATAAGCAAAAATGATTGTTTTACACTTCAAGTGCAATATTCAAATCGACATTATCTTACCTTCAACTTGTGCATATCTTTGCACAAGTCAATTATATCAGCTGTGCTCTGGACATTGATGGCTGAGGCGAGTTTCAGTTTTTCGTCAAAACGGACAGTCGCTGCTACATGAAAGACTATTGAAACCTGCGAAGCAAAGTTTTTTTTATTAAAAAAAAAAGATAGTTTGCCATTAAAATAATTGGTTCTCGTATAACACGAAATTACAGTTATACGTTCGAATAATTTGAATGTAACTAATTTTGGATCCTGAACCTTTGCATTAATGTATTACATGTTAATACGTGATTTCTACAATGAAGTATTTGATACCCGCGGCACGTTTACTTCACTGAATGCATGCGTCATGACTGTATTTAAGGGATTGTAATGTCTTTCTTTCAATGTATTAAAACTGTAAATGTTATGATCTAAACAATGTTTTTGCATTACTTTAAATTTCAAAGTTATCCAAATATTCAAATGTCTAAAATAACTGAAAAATAATCATCAAAACCAATAATACTGCATAATGTGTCCGAGAGTAATTACATGCAGTCAATTTCAAACACGTCTCATTCTTCCGCAGATAAAAACGCATATGTTATAGTAACTTAATAATAATATGTAATATGATTGCGCCAGACTTACGTCGCGCATCAGCAAATCTCTGTCGGACGTAGAAAGTCCCAGGCCTTGAATACTGCAATCGCCGGCGACGGCCACGACTTTGTGATGAAATTTCGGCATTTCCTCTTTCAGTCGCTCGTATATCTAGAAAAGAAATTTTGATCAGCTTTAATCGACACATCGTTAGGTTACGTCTTTTACGACAATCATGAGCCATCAACATCGCCGGCTTTTATAAATCGACGCGAGACAAATTTCTGTATTTATATTAATTCCAAAGGCGATTTCGCTCTTGCAATATTTTACCGGTGAAGAGACCATGAGCTATTTATTTATATTAGTATGACGTTCATACTAATTTTGAACTTTCACTTTATACGTCGTACAGAAGATTGTTACACAATTTTGATTGAGCAGGTGTTGTCGATGATGCATTTGATTTTTGATCGGACTAACGACGCGTGTAATATTATATAAGCATATAGATAAGCAGTTTGATAACAATGTTAAATTAGAATTTTTTATGAAAAAAAAGAAGCTTATGCTTTGTAATACCTATTTAAAAATTACAGTATATTACAGTATATTTACGGTTGTATATTAAGACCTCCGTTTATGTTATGTTTTACAGCTACATAAGAAACTAACAGTAAGTTTACATTTTTCGAACAACAAATTCTATGCCTAGGACAGTTATTCCTACGTCGATCGGACAAAACAAACAAAAATCGGCCTTAGAACGGACGTACGTGTTCGCCGACAAAACGTTTAATTAGCAGCTTCGCGACTTCGTACTTGAGTTCGAAAAATCACGCTTTAATATTTTTACGACTCTCGGCTCGAATCGCTTGACGAAGAAATTCAGCGTGACATCAGTCTATGCGTAAAAGTCGTGTGTGTTCGGCCGGTATTTACCTACTAGAGTACACGAGCATTCATGAATTATGCCGATGATCGTCGCGATTTGACAGGAATTTTAATTTCTTTCTGAAGTGCATTCTCGCGGTAAGTTTCGTTGTGCAGATATACCATGTGTATTATCTTTAAATTTGTTTCATCGAACAATATTTATAAATTATTTTGGTCAAATACGATTTTGCAATGACTAATACATCAAAAACGTGTCGTATAACTGCGATGCAACAACGAAACCGATTTCAAATCTGAAACATCATTTGGCTAGTTTTATAAATAAACATTGAAAATTTTCAATTAGAAATAGTGTGCATTATTCAGGTTTATAGCTGTACAATCAATGGAAAGCAGTAAACAGCTAATTCGATTAGAGCACGAACTATTGGCATAAAAACCGGTTAATCTTTCTAAAACAAAAATCCTAAAACAAACCGAGAAATCGCGGCAAATCCTTCATATCAGCAAAGCTCTCCAAGATTAAACTAGTGCACGCGCGCTTAAACTCGTTAAAAACCGCACACGTCTAACTGCCTTGGCGACTGCATTTCTTATCTTAATGCCGGAATTGCGAATTTTCCAGCTAACGTACTACAGCTCAGTGTGACTTTGACATTTTTATCACGTGTTTGGCAAAAACACACGTTTCATGCTTACCGGATCTTTGAACATTTCCTCCATTCTGCTCTCGATACTTTTCTCCTTTTTCGGACGTACCAGCAGATAGATGCGTTCCAGGTCGGTACAGCTTCGCAAAAGCTTCTCGATCAAAATCTTGCCGAGGAAGCCCGTTCCTCCTGTGAAGAAAAAATCGGTAGTTTATACACCTTTATACAAAGAGATTCTATATCGTTTGAAGGAGGTTGGCTAATCGTGCAAAAAATTGAAACCCGACGATGATTATATTCGCTGAACTATTAGTTGTTATTTCTGCACAATAACGTTTTCCAAAAACTTGAATCTCTTTTACTTCCAAAAAAATCTAATCCATCATAATTATTGCATAAACAAAACTGCTCGTACCTGTGATAAAGATACATTGATGCGAGTAAAACTCCTGCAGGGGAGTTTTTTTCGTAATTATCCGTCCATCAGCATCGATGCTCTCTGTGATCTCGTTGTTGTTGGTCTCAGTGGCGATAGGCTGCTTTGTGTACACGCGTTCTCCCTGAGACAGAAATAGAAAAAAAAAATTCACGCTTTTGTTTAGTTGTGTTTACGCGTTTAGAAAGGCGAGAACAATTAAATATTGCAAATATCGAGGTATGGAAACCAGGACAAAGTGTATTGACTCTGCGTATCTCGAGACACCTTCTAAATGGCTCGTATAATATAATATCTCGGCGAAAATTGGCGCGTTTATATCAATTCCGAGTATTTAGAGTTGGAAAAATTAAAACTGTAAACAGTAGAGTGCCACGCGGATTGATCCAGATCTTATATCTCTTGGGCAACGCTTAAGTGAGGCTTATTTGCCTAACGCAAGATATTTAACGATCTTTACAGATATATCTTTACGAGCAGTAGAACATAACAACAATATACCTGTACTTTTATATTTTTTAATTCCATTTTCTAGAGTTTAAAATTTCCCGAGTTATGAGTTGAGCGCAGGTGAGTTTTGAAGTAACACGAATTAGAAAGTAAAATTATCTTCCATTCAACGAAACCAGACACGCGATCGTCTCGCGGTCAAAGCTTATAAATGCATCTATCATCTATCTCTTCGTGAAATAACACTTCCTCGTATGCGGCACATATACACACGCGATATGGAGGTTACGTATTATAAGCTGCTGCTGCTGCATCTCTGCACGAGAGTTCATCGAACTCCGGATGGACGCATAATGTAATATACTCCTGCGCCTCGAGAGAGAGAAACCAGTTCAATCGGCGTCGAGCTAGATGCGTTCCGTTGGATCTTGGTCTCGGTGTCAAGGACGACGGGATTGTTTTAATATACATGGTTTAAGAAAAAGGAAGGATAGTATGTTGTAGAGATGAGAGACTTTTTACAGTTATATGAGAGATTGATCTTTTTAATCCAATTATATGTATTCGAGAGTCTTAAGATCGGATTCAAGGATCCTAAATGTGGATACAATGTTTCCAAGTGGAATATACATATAAATTGTATAGGTCAATCAAGAAATGCATTTTATTTTAATGCTATTTGATAGTCTGACCCACATAGGACCCACTATAAATCAAGAAGCATACCTAAAAACGAAACCATCTATACACCACAAGTCATCGCCAACAATTAGGTCATCTTCCCTCTGAGAGAACTATAGAGACTCTACGATTTACAGTTAACCATCGGTACAGAGCAACCGACTCGTGCCATTGCGAATCATAGTATACTACCTATATATAATATACGTGCAGTGGCACGAATATAACGGACGCATCAGTTGCCGCTGCTATCATGGTATTTACTTTCTGAACTGTGTGTATATACCTATACTGACTATTCCTTTCTCTCTCGCGGTGTTCACACCTGATCGGTCCCGACGCGTTTTTTTACACCTTTGGTTACGTGCTTCATAACGTGCGCATCTCTTTCGGAAAATGGGATTTTGTGAGACGTTCGTTGTTGTTTTTTTGCTCGTTGTGGTTTTGATACTGTTAGGGAGAATTGAATGCGTCATGTTGGACTTTTGAGATCTTATATTGTTTGTAGTTTAGGTTTTTAGACATATTCAAGAGATAACGGTATAAGAAATATCTGATTAAAAAAAACGGTGACGGTAAATTTTAGAGTCTAGCTTTAAAAAATAGGAATTGAACGATAAGCTCAAGGTCAGCGTTCAATCTCTTAAATAGCACAGCTAACGGAATATTATTCATACGGAATACTTCTATATTTTGACCCACAACGTATAGAGCCTATGGTATATACAGTCACATTTTACAGGTCAAAATTTGAATGAGAGAGAAATTTCGATTTCGAACATAGACTTCAAGATCACGTGTGTACTCTTTGCAATTTTCACGAGACTTTTAATCCCCTAGATAAGAAGAGCACTATTCAGTAATGACAAGTATAAAATTTGGACAAAGTTCGCTGTAGATACGCCGGAGACTGTATCTGCTAGTAGATAACTGTCGGGTATAGCCAGACGGTGTGTAAAAATCGGTTTGAACATACATCTATCAGAAATACTCGAAAAAAATTCCTACTATAGACGAATGTACCTGAAAATGATGTTTCCACCCATCTAAATAACGGACTATCAGCTTATTGCAGCTAAATCTTGAAATATCTACTCTTGCTTTCATTGATGCGAAAAAGACAACGACAACAGAGTGGTCCAAAGTAGCAAAAAATTGCTCAAGTATTAAGTAACAACCGGATTGAGATTGGTTTATCCTTAGCATTTCTTCCTCCTGGATTCTTTCGTATATATATTATCTAATGAATGAAAAGTATATAAATATATGTATATGGGTGGTTCTCTGACAAATCATGCGTGAAAAAATTTGTTTGTTCTCAAAATAATTTTATTACGGTTTTATGCTTAGTATTGCGTATCTGATTTTTTCAATCAATATAGTCTTAGAAATTAAAATTCTTATTTATGATAAAGACTTTGTACTCATAAGACTTTATACTCATAGACTTTATACTTTATAAGACTACTCGGATCGTTCCTATAAATAAAATTATTTATAGCATGAGTTGATGATTATCTCAATTTTTAGCCAATTATACATCAGACTCTCTACAACTCTAGGACCTATGCTGGGATCTTTTGCAAGTCCAAATAAATTCTCGCGCACAATTTGTCAGAGAACCAGCCTTATATATACATCAGATCACACTTTCCGTCAACAAGGATACGAGCTGGCGACGAAATTTTGCAATAACAGAATATATCTAACTCGACACCCGCTTCGCAGACGTCGTCGCTTATTACATGGTACCATTTATGTAACTTCGTCTATACACTATTCTTTCTCCGTGTGTAAGCATATAGCTGGCCGGGCGCGGTTCCATAACTCTCGCTCTCGAATATACACACACTCCTTTATCTGCGACTTCTTCATCTTACCACATCGCATCGCAGCTTCCCTTTTCTTTTTCTTCTCACATGCTGTCCTTCGACTTTTGTAAAGGGACCACGAGAGTTGTTTGCTCATGTCAAGTTTCTCGGCTCATCGTCCTTCGCTTTTGTATATGCTAATTGTTTGCTACTCCTTCGCAACGATTTGAGCCGGTATATATATTTGCAACACAATAATGCGTAACGAGACGACGGACATTTTATGAACTTGTCAATGGGCGGTATACGCTTTTGAAGCTTTTAGTGTCTTTTCAGAGACACATTACAATATTCATTAGACACGCACGGCGCGACGTTTAAATGTCTTTATTTAACAGAAACTCCTATATGTACACTCGATCTATAACTTATTTTGTAATACCGTGAAAATAAAGTTAGATATTTTACTTATTCCAGACATGAAGTAACAGTCATCTCATAATATGTAACATAACGTGTCGCATAATGTAATATACTTTTCTTCAGAGGCACGAGAGTTAAGCGCGCGCGCGCGCAGAATTCGCAACTATTTTCGCTTTATGTAATAAGCCGCGAGCTCTCTTGAATATATAGAGAACGAGTTCGCCTAGATTTCTCCGATTCTGTATGTCCCTCTGGAGATCCAATAAATTTTGCGAATCTCCTTTAAAAATTAAAAAAAAATACCTCCGACACGCGCAAGCACCGATTATTACGGGGAAAATCGCGAGTGCGACACTGTTATCATATAAGTATATATTATTGTATATAATACACAATGTTTGTATTTTGATTCGGTGCAAGCGCGATCGACACAGCGTGTCGGGCATGAGAGTTTCTGTTTTGGATTGAGAATCGAGTATTATTTGAGGTGTCGCGAGATTTAAAGGCCGGAGAATCAATGAAAATTCTTGCGAAAAACAAAACAAATAACACAGTGCATTCCGTGCGCGTTAAAACTGACGTTTCAAATTCGACGATCAACAGTCTAATTAACGAAACTTTCTTTAAAAACAAATGTGTGTGCGCAACACTTTCTATAAGCCTGCAGTTGGTTATATGTTGCGGCTCGATAATCGCTCATTCATTGCATAATCGATTATTATTGATTAGTCCCGAGTAAAACGAGATTTCGACACTGAAAGACGAATCGCGGCAGTCTTAGAATCATCCTATCGTAACGTAAACAGGTGCGGATGAGTAGAAACCATCGTTTGGACTTTACCGATCACTCATCGAATGTTGACATTTCACTTTTCAAGATTTAATATATATCGTTATCAACTAAAACCATGACAAAAAATGAATGAATTTAACAAAGTAAAAACATAGCACTTCAGGATTCGCACTCAAAAAATCGGAGAAAAAAATAAAAAACAATCAACTCACATTTCTGGCTCCCAAGTCGATCTCCAGCAGCATCTTGATGCACCACCTTTAGCTGGCTCTCAAAAATCAGAAGAATTGTTCTCAAATAACAGAAACAAAAAATAAGAAGAATTTTCTGCCGAAAAATACAATTATCACAGAAACATCATGTTCACGTTGAAGCAAACCAAGAGAATAATCTAATACCGATATATAAGTGAATTATATATATACGTATATAACAAGCGCGCGCGCGAAAGGTGTCACACACAGTGTTCCGGCGCAGCTAACGTTCCGACGATGACTGAACCCAAGCTCGGGCTGTTCGCCGGTTCTATGCTACTGCTGCGGAGCGCTCGCTCCGCTTATACTTGACACGCGAGAGATGTCCCGTGACGTAGTCGTCGTTTATTCCCTCGTTGACTTTTCTCCGGTCTGATCTTCGAGGTGTAATTATGGTCTTCGTGTATATGCACGTCAGAGAAAGAAATACGACTACATCGAGATGGAAAAACCGTCTGGTGAATATATTATTATGGTCTGCTCTTCTGCTGCTCGAGAGTAAGTATATAAACATGCAGGCGAATGCCGAGCTTTTTGCCGAGCATAAGCAGTTTTCGGCGGTTTGCGCAATTCCGACATATGTTCACGCAATGTTTTGTTTGACCGACGTACGAGTAACTTCGTCGTATGGTTCTGCTGAATTTTGGTCTCGCTGCTCTGCTTTATGGTGTCTTATTCTGCTTTAGTCGAGCGCGATTTTTAAAGGTATATTATAATTATAGAGTATTTTTTCTTTCAATGCATGAAGACGGGATAGACAAATTAGCGATAAAAATGCAGAAGCATAGTTATCTATTCAGACACTTTGGCACTTCCTTGTTATTTCGAGCATATGATTAAGCTTCTTAACGGTGATAATGACTTCAAAAACTCGATCACTATTTTTTATTTTTTACGCTTACTCGAAATTACAGAGTAAGATCGACGAGATTTCATCGAAGCTATATACAATTTAGTTAACGAACCGTTCACTTGAAATAACTGGGTAAACCGTGCGTGTATTATATACTGTATAGTTTTATATAAACGTACGGCGCGCGCTTACGAAGGTATAATAATACGTTTTTTTTTTCTTTTCGGGTTACCGGCGGTCATCACTTTTTCTTATATATACGCATGAGCCATGGCATTGTTTGATCTCAAATATTGACAGTCGCACGTGCACGATTTTTCATTCGAAAAGGATTTGCGCAGGTGGATTTTCTCAGAAGCTTCCGCGGGAATTATGAATTGCATTTTTTTGTCCGCTGAACGATTTTTCAAAAACGTGAATATAGCAGACGTGCTAAAAGAGACGATTTGGTTTACTTTGAGATGACGATCGCTTGGATAGTGTTTTAGAGTGTAATAAGTAAGTATAGTGTTGATATTGACACGTTTCGAGTGTATAAGTGCGTGCGATGTTAGAGATGACGTTCATTGTCGTGATTATTGCTTTTTGAAAAATTTATCATCTACAACGAAAATCCGAGGCATTTCTCAATCGTATATAAAGCAAACTTTCTAAAATATGTGTATTATTTCTTTTCGTGATATTTTTCAATAAATAGGGAAAAGATCACAGAAAACAGTAAATAAAAATCTGTAATCAAAATAATCCATAGATAAGAATATCAAGCCTCCTAGCAAGAAATCCATCTAGCATACATTCGATACCTATATAAACCAACCAAAGCATTCTAATCACTCGAGCAATTAACGTTTTCCCAGTAGCCCATATACACCTACATTTCCCGCGACTCTAATAGCCGAGCACTTATTGCAAATTTCGCCAAGCACTAAAACGCGTGTCCGATGATTCAAACCTCTCTCGGCCAATTGATATTCAATATACATAAAGGAACTTGCACGTACACAGAACCTTGACGTATTTCCACAACACCGAGACCCGTCGAATATCAATAACTATACGGAGAAATTCCGAAATTCCTTCATATACAATATGCAATCCATCTGTTGAAAATAACTGGGGGGATGTATTCAGGTAGAGTTTCAAGTAATATTTTAGCTGTAGGATTAATAATAAATAATAAGGAGCTGTTAAGGCAGAAAATGCATCATACTGGTCGTACATACATCCATATCTATACCAAATAAGTCGCCCATATACCATTTTATAGACTTATTCAAATTTGATGTACTGAGAAATCAAAGCAAAAAATCCACATGAGTTAATTTAGGCAGATAATCCATGTTGAATCAACGTAGATATTCCATACGAATAATCCAGATAATCACGAGGTTTTTTCCAACAGGGATGTTTGAATACATTTCTCCCATTCGTACGATTGTATGCGGGGGAAAATATTCCTGTAATTATCGGAAACACCACACATTGTATGACGAAATGCACAAATTTCCCTCGCATTAGTCGTATATTAAATACTATACGAGTACCTGCGTCCGAGGACTTTACGTACGTACAGCCAATATTTAATGACTTATTTGTAAATAGAACGATGTTGGAAAGTTAGAGTGGAAATTTTGTGAACCAGTCTAGTGTTCGGTTGTATCATTTTGGTTAATGTGTTGCATCGTTATAGTCGACGCGCTTATAGATGAGAATGTGTGTATAAAGGAAAAAACCTTTTGTGATCGGTATTATTATGGTTCTCGAAATTTTCGGTGCTTCTTGAAACAGTCGGTGAATTGCAGAGTATACACATTGGTTTTTAAGGGTGTAATAGTGCTTTCACAACTCGTGTACGTGTAACCGGTTTTCTTTCAAGGAACAAGTTGTTGAATTTATTACGATTTTTTTCTGCACCATGCATCGTCGCTCCATACGAAGAGTAGTGCAGTTCAGATTCCCAACGAAAAGTAGTGCAGTTCATACGGTAATAAATGTTCAAAATGCATATTTTATTTATAATAACAGTCTGATTGACTCGGATGATGACCAAAAAAACGATGGCGCTAGATTTTTCAATTATAAACATACTTGCATAACTTTGAGAAGCTTACGCGAATTGAATTTCTTGCAAAAAATCGAAGTATAAATCACCAATCTATTCATTGTATAAAAATTTTATAAAAATATAATGTTTAGATTGTTGATTTATACTTCGATTTTTTGCAAGAAATTAAAAACGCGATTTATTGTGATATTTTTTGCAAGAATTTCAATTCGCGTACTCTTCTCAAAATTATGTAAGCATGTTTGTAATTATAAAATCTAGCTCTATAATTTTTTTGGTCATCATCCGAGTGAATCAAACCGTTGTTATAAATAAAATATGCATTTTGAACACTTAGTAGAGACCGACGACACGTGGTATATAAATAATCGATCGAACAAGCTATTAAAAAAACTATCTTTGTTGCAAATAGAGGAAAGGAATTTCACTAGTCGGTCAAGCATGTATATAATGTTCAAAAAACACTTACAACTACAAGTTCTAAATATTTCCATACGCTATTGCAATATCATAGTATAATTGTCACAAAGGCACAATCGCATTCGATCGCTCTCACGGAATAAACCCGAGTGTTTACAAATACCGGCGTTAGGACGAAATCGTCAAATCCTGTATAGCCTTTAATAATATAACCAACGAAAAATCCTCCTCCTGCAGCGCAGACGTTTTCTTTCGCAATAATACCCACCGAATACTTTACATCACACCCGCACGACATTTTCGATTCTAAAAAAATAATCAAAATGATTCCCACATATCACTGGTTTAAGAAGAAAAAAAAGCCATTCAATAAGTCTCCTAATCCATCAGGTACACGTAATACCAGCTCACAATCATGATATACCATACACACACATCGAAAGTGAAAAATCGGCTGCTCGAGTGCAGGCTTGATTTGAATACAACTATTACGTAAGGGGAATTCTCTATATAGCTATTAAGCATCGCGGGTTATACAATTGTCTATAGAGCGGGATAGATCTCGGTGAGAAGGAGCTAGAGAAAGAAAGAAAGCAGCCTCGAGGCTTTCATGGACATTCGGAGCCTCTCATTTCACAACGTGAAAGTTTAAAGATCTCTCTCTTATATACTACTACTACTACTACTACTGCTCCTCTGATCCGCGCGCGGCTATGGGTATAAGTAGTAAGGAAGTCATCAAATGTGAGCCTTATTACAATAAAGCAGCAGCTTCGCTCGATTCTTTATTATCATTATATTATTCGACTTTCGGTTACTCGTGCCGAGGATATTATATCTATACACCATAATACGTTGCGGGCTATAGGTTTAAGTTACATCACGAAGAGGTACACACCTTCTCTGCGCTTCACATAATACTTACACGGCTTTGGAGATTACATATTATGGATATACGCGAAATAACGTGTAAACGCTGTGAATGAGAATTTTTACAGCCGTTTAAAGAGCGTTTTTCTTTCTACGTTCATACCTATGTCGGTTTAATTAATTATTGTGTTCTTGCCGTGTTATAGACTCGTTGATGGTGATCTATCTTGTAATAAATAAAGATGTTGATAACGTCAGGATCGCGTAAAAAAGAGTGATAAATCATTTCTCTAACAGAAGATCAATCATTTTTCAAAGTGCAAAGTTTCTCATCTGATGAGAGAAGATTTTTTCATTGAATTGTTTACTTTCCTTTCGTGATCAGCCATTTCATGTCGCAAAAATGGTGCCAAAGTAATTTTCACGGAAAACATCATGCGGTCGAGTTCTCCAGGAATCGACGCGGCTTACATGGTCGTCAAATTATTAATCCACGAGACCTTTTCCGCGGAAAACGATGATTTTATTTCACATTGCGGTCGAGAATACCGTTATAACCGAGACGAGATACTGCCTTACAGAAGCAATAATTGTCTTTGTTGCACAGGTAGATTCCTTTGCTAATTTTCAAACATCACAGAAGAAGGTTGGCATCGTCTAACGTTATTATACAGTCTCGTGTTCAAGGATTTAACGATAACTGAGTTTACAGGCACATTACCGATTTCTGTCTTATCGACGGTGACTAAAGTCTCAAGGATGTCTCGCGTGAAGTCGAGTCGGTATATATACAGTTGATTTGGAGGAGATATATTTTATTTACAATAATACAAATATTTTCACACTCCTCGAATGAAAATGAGTTTACATATATATAATATAATAGAAATATTTACAAGTTTATGTTCGGTAAAATAGTGCATATAGTCGGTTTATCGCAGTGAGGCCAACATATTATTATAGAACAGTGAATTCTTAGTTCGTTTATCGAGCTAAGATACTATAATTAAAGGTTCACATAAAAAATGTAAATTATGACACATGAATCATGTATAAACGATGTCAAATTCATGTATAAAACGAAAAATGGCATGAAGTGAATTTCTTAAAGTCTCTAATCATAAGTAATCATCAGTACACAACAGCGTCATAGACGTTGTCGTGAACTATATATGAAATTAAATTTCGCAGGTCATTGCTTAAAGCTCTGTATACGAGTCAATGATTTCAGTGGGTGCGCATAAGTTCAACTAGATGTAGAATAATCACAACAATATAGAAGAAAACAACTCGTTCGCCCAGTATAACAAAATTTCAATAGTTCCTAAGATAAGTCAGCATGATTATTCTCTACAATTGTCGTACTACCGAAAAGTCATCATGTTCTCGCTGACCGCAGAGAATCCGGTATTCGAACCCATAGACATGACGACGGCAACGACCTTGTACAGAACCCACAGGAAAACTGCTAGTATCGTGTACTTCAAAAAATTGTGCAGTAGGACCATTCTGAAATGCAATATAATGATTAAGTATATATTTGTCAATTTACAAATATAAAATTTAAAATCAAATCAGTGGTCTTACTTTGCCATTCGTTTTCGCGCCATAGGAATATTCTCCGGATCATCCTTGAAGACGTAGGTCCTCAGGCCACGGACGCATTTTTCCATGTAGTCTTCCCAGTCGAAGTTGTACATCGAAAAATAGAAAACATCCTGATCTGCGGAGTTCAGCTTATTCCAAAGCGTGCACATGTTGTGATTTCCAAAGTCCCACTTCTGCGTGCTGAAGTACGTTACAACTTTGGTGAATTTGTGAATTTTTTTGTAGATTTTCAACATCCTGCCAATAATAATGAGAATATTAGACCATATCTCTATGCTTCGTTGGAAAAATTAACAAAGAATTTTGTAATATTTTACCTTGTATCTCTTCCTGTTAAGAAAAGGGCAGTGTCCATCAGCAGAGCTGGTACGATATGCAAGAGAAACGATAGGACATAGTATAGAGAAAGATTCGTCGTGGTGGTTACGGTGTAACACCAAATGCTTCGGATACTTGGAGTCTTCTTGCCATATTTAAAAGCCAGATCCAGATACTCTCCCCAAGTCAGATGTTTGTTCCAGGTAGCAGTGTAGTTGTAAATTGGCGGCTCCGCTTCTTCGTTTCTGCAAAAGAAGTGACGGGTATACAGGATTTGTTTTCGTTGATTTAGCAATAATTTTTTTTTGTTTCGATCTAAATTTACGAACTTGTTATTGGCGACATCCCAAGCCGTGGCTATGAGCGCATTCACTGTGAGATCGGCAGGTACCAATTCGGCAGTGCAAGCTCTGTCCAGGTGGAAAGTTCTGATCAAACCAGCTCCACCACCGACTAAAGCACCGGTCGGCCCATAAACATTGTCGATCCATCCGGTAACGGGTTCTCTGTATGAGGATACCACTGAAACAATAAGTTTCATAAGCACTTATTCAACTCTGTATCGGGAATTTGATTTCAGTTTACAGGAAAAAAAATGTTATTATTTTTATAAAAATGGAAAGTTCAGATGTATGATGGCGTTTTAGATGCAACCTGTCAAATGTGATATATGATTACGGTGGTTTATCGATAGCAGGTTTAAACGGTTTAGGTCAAGGTCTTTTGAAAAAATATCTAGTTTTGTATTTTTATCACGTTTCTTCATTCAGATATTTGTGCGATAGCGTATATAGTACACCTGCACGAGATAACTTATCAGCCATTCATGCAACATGCAAAATATTTTTGCAATACAGTTTGTATCATGTTTGATACATAGTCTGCAAGTAAATGTTATGTTCAAGGTGTTTCACGGTCAGGTGAAATCCAATATTCATAAATAATCTAGTATATTATTGATGGTGAGTGTAACAACCGTTTCATCTCCGCAGATATAGTGGATTTAATACTCCTGTCACTTTTGATCTAGTACTGCACTGTTTTGAAACTCAAATGAAGTAACGATAGCGTGAAACGATTGCGATGAAAGTTTATCCGGTAAAAGTAATTGAGGTTTGAAAGTCCGACGATGAAAAAAAGTCATGAAGCTGATGGAAGAAAAAACAGACGGTGGCTCACCTATGGCCGGTCTGAAAATTCCGGTTGGTAGATCCTTGCCGTACTGCTGCACTACCTGTTCTGCGATACACTTGGTGAAGGCGTAGGTATTCGGAAAGTCTCCAAGAAGAGTTTGCGTAATGGCATCGAGTTTCTTGTCGTCTAAACTCTGGACCAGTTTGATGGCATTGTCCCCTACATTATGTCATAGGATTATTAGCGCGTTATATAGTTCGATTATTTATGAAATCGATGCATAATCGAATGGCGTGATTTTGATTACCGGTAATTGGTGGGTCGTAAAACTTCTCGTCGATATCGCGTCGAATGCAGTTGCTGTAGGCAGTTGATACGTGGATGATGACCTGGAATAAAATTTGTAAATTAGCTTTTTCTAATAAATATAGTAATAATATTAGTAATGGGTAAAATATATTTTTGGTTATTATAATAGTGACATAGTATATGATAATCAATTGGTATACCATTGTTTAAAACGTGAATGATACAAATATAAAATTTTGTATAAACTTTCTTTATCAATAAAATAGCAAATATTCAAATTGTGCTAAATATTTCCCATTGTAAACCGCACAGTTTTCGTAACAAGGTTCTTTGTATTTTAAAATTTACAGCTTTCTTGGTGCATATTTAGAAAATGTAAAAGAAAATGAAAGTAGAAAGTAAGTAGTTACTATGATTACTTGTGACTTTAAAATTGCGTCTGTTAGAGAATGACGGGAAAACCGAAAATAAAAGTAGAAAGTGTTAGCTTTACGCGCTATCATTGAAGGTCGTAAGATTTACATTGTTATGGGTGAATTTTTAAGAGCCGCAATATTGAACGTGGTTTAAACTTATTAAAGTAAGAAGCTGTAAATTACGCAGATTCGTGTTTTGTTCCAAAGTTTTTAAAATCATTTCTAGTTAAATATATCGCTATATTCCCATACACAAAATCAATTACGAGCATAATATAGCTATACATAACGATTTGTAAGTTCATGCTTTCTCCGAAAATGTATTTCATCATAGAAAGGCTTAGTATACATTGTTCTCTACCTCGAGTGCTTCAAAATGATTTCAAAACAGAATTTTTCATACAACTCGGACTCTTACTGCTTTCTAAATATGACTCATATGCTACGGAAAAGAATATTCTTATCATTTTTTTCTAGAAAGATATGAACCTAAGATTGCAGTAATTTGTTTGCACTATTAATAATAAAACGCTTCCTTCGGCAGCATTAATAACGAATAATAATAATAAAAAAAAAGATAATCAAGTGCAAGAAGAGAAAATCCTTGACGACATTTTTTCAAAATAGAAAACCTGGATGGAAATTACAGTTCATTTTCCTCGGTAACAAATTTCACGGATATTTTCACGTAGAATCAAATTTCAAAACTAACTTTTAAATTATGAATACGTCTGGCGAGCTCCATTATTTCCTTGGTACTGTTGACATTTATGGCGACGGCTTGCTTGATTTTCTCATCAAATCTCACGGTCGCAGCAACATTGAAGACTATGGAAATTTCGCGCATGATAAGCTCCTTATCCGAAGCTGTTAGTCCCAAACCAGGCAACGAACAGTCTCCGGGTATCGCTGTTACTTTATGGCGGTATTTCGGAACATCTTTCTTCATGCGGGAGAAAATCTGAAAAAGATGGTTCAGATTTAGATTTCTGCTAGGACATCGTTCGCAACTAATGACTCTAGGCCAAAAAGCAATTTTAACGGATGATTTTTCTAGAATTACGTTGATGTAGTCTAGATCGAAATAACAACACTTATTATTTCCGTTATCTTCGTTTAAAACATGAAAAAGAAAACAATCCTATCATTTATAGAAGTACAATAAAATTCTTTAAATAGTCTTGAGTTGCTTATGGGTGGGTAACCAAGATATAAGTATGAAAAACAAATTAACTATGCAGTACACAACTCAGTCTCTTCAAAACAAGTCAACAGTATAAATGAAAAACATACCACATCGTCAAACAGAGTGTCTAATCTGTGGTAAGCATCTTGTCCTTTTTTCGGTCTAATGATGATATAAATTGAAGATATTTCCGGGCAGCTTCTCAAAAGCTTTTCGATTAGAAGCTTACCCAAAAATCCAGTTCCGCCTAAAAAATATTATTTCCATTAATATAGGTATAAGATATATAATATTTCTTTTAAATAAGTAAATGATTTAATTTACCGGTGATAAGAACGTTCTGCCCAGCGTAGAATTTTTGAAGAGGGGTGTTGGTTTCAAGATCTAAATCCGTTGTTGCTGTCATTTTGATCTGAAAGTAAAATAGCATTTTTTGTAGTCGGTTACGTGCAGCTACGTAAAAGGAATTTGTTTTTTCGAATTATACCAAAAGCCAGCGCCTGAAACTTGGCAACGCACACTACTTTTCCGGATTTCGTATATCGTATACTCAACATGGATAGTCTTTCTTTGTTGCACAATATTCGCGCAATAATTTATTTGTGCATTGCTGAATTTACATTAGAGGTATATTTTTAAAAGCAATTTCTTCTACAATAGTGCCAGATTTAATTAGGTCAAGGTCAAGTTTTTTAAATTTCGTGCTGGAAACCTAGTAATCCTTCAATTAAAATTCGCGGCATGTACGAAAACAGACTTTTAGATGCACGATTCGCTGATGCGAGCTAATTTTAACTGAAGAACTAGAATTTGCTACAGTTTACGAACATGTTTTGATGATATTTTTCTAAACACTGTATCCACATTTATTTACTTATTTTCAATGTCATCGATATTACTTCACTTATTCGCAAGAAATTCAATCGTCAAGGATCAAGGAAGTCATCAATGGAGGATGTTTTCTTGGGTAAATTTGTTTATTTGCCGGCGGTGTATCATGTATATAATTTCACTCGGGCAGATTATGTCATCATAATCGGCGGTCGATGTATCTTCCAGGCAGATTATATGAAAGCTAATTTGTAAGAGCTGCAGCCTTAGTGTCAAATATAATTTTTTTCACATAGCTTCTTTATACTACTTCATTATTCTGATGTACAAAAAGCTATAATTGACGTGGATGTCATAATTATGACGTGAGCCTAAAAATCTTTCGCAACATATAGATTGTTATTTTTTGTCCAAAGAAAATCCCAAAAAGTGCTGTTGCACAATTAAATTTTTTCTTGACGGACAGTGTCAATTTATAAAATTTATTTCAAATTGGAATGTTACAGGAATTTGAAGTTAATTAATGACAAAAAAAAATTAAAATGTCGAGAACTAAACAGTTTTCTGTTATTAACCAGAGCATACTTTATCATAAAAAACTATATGTGCTTCTGTATATGCGGATTTTCAGCAGGATATGTACGAGTTAGATTGCAATACCGTTTGGGAGTAGCTGCTCACTTCGCGGACGTGATTTATTTCACGCTTTCGCTCATCTCGATAAAAAGAATGCGCAGTTGAGAGTTACAAAGTTAAATATATCGTTGGAGCTTGGTGTTTTCAGCATCTTTATCCGAGACACGCGATCATTTGCATTAGAACGTGTTGTATCTATCAATTGTTATATCCATCGCCTCAATCAAACTAATCTTGACTGAGATAATTGGCGAGTTACATAATTATTTTCTCAAAATCTGTGCATTTTCGCAACTTGCGTCCATTGGGACATTTGTTCGGGAGATCATAAACTACAACAAATCAAATTTTCAGCCAATTTGACATGGACCCAAATACCCATTGGTATCCTTTATTTTTCCAAGACGAGTGTAATACAATTCCTGTTTTTCCATCTTTTAAAAAAAATACATTTAGCAAAATAAAATTTTAGCAACGTCCTTCGATCTCTTCGGCGAATTAAATAACGACACGCGCGATGCATTATCTATTACCCGCTTTAATTATGTATTCGAACTCCGTGGTAGAAATTCCATCGATCTAGAGAAGATATTTACACATTCAGGCATTCTTAATGGAAACCGTGTTATCCGCTTAAATAAAAAATCCCTGTCAAGAAGGCCCCTCGCGAAGAAAATGCTATCGGTAGTCAATTCGGATTCGCTAATGAATTCCATAAATATACGATATCAGTGAAGATTATTGATTTTTTCTGTAAGTATTATGCATTGGATTTATTACATTATTTTAAATTTTCTTATTGGACGATGTGTAAAGTCAAATTTAACAGGAGCCGACGAATTAATTCAGGAACTAAATTGATATTACGTCAATAAGGGGGAATCAGTAACGTGAGTGTCATAATGATCGAGTCGTTACAATAAAACACTCCCGCTTATATTATGTATTTTATGCAATCCCCAGGTGTATGATCGGTTAAACGTTGCGAAAAATGTGTCATATTAACGTTTCCTTATTTATCAATTTGCTTCTTGAAAGAATCGTCGAGACATTTACTTCCTGATTGCTTAGCAAACGATGAATCAAAATATTGTTGTCATACCCTAGAGTAAATAAGAGGTTGACAGAATCCGTGTATGAAGACTGAAATATTTTTAATATATCTTTATAGAAATTGGTTAACTTGATTGACAGGATACTTTAATAATGGAAAATAAATATCACTTTTGGCAAATACATCCGTAAAATGAAATACAAATTATAAGCGGACAAGCTGTCTATTCGGCAATATAAAATGCAAATTTTTGTATTAGCATAAATGTGCACATATACTTCCTCTGTTAAAGCTTCTGCGACTACAATGTAATAATAACGTAGTTTAATTCTTATTTGTTTATTCTCATGCATTGTTCTACTCTGGGATTTTTTAGCAATTTTAATATGCGATAAATTAAAATAAATATAATAATGAATTAAAGATTATTATATACACTTGTGTTTAACTTAATTATTACTTTTGATTTAAATATCATATATCTTTTTTACGATTTGTAATACCCTAAACATGTTGTTATTTGTGTTATATTAAAATTGACTGCAACAAAGTGTGCATACGTTTTAGCTTGTAATTTAAACAAAACACTACACTACATTACTCAACTTCTTCCACTTTTTTTTTATCTCTGATCATCCTCTTATTTAACGAATGTAATCGACAAAAGTTGGATTACACTCCATTTCCACAACAAGCAATCAAATTTTCTCTGAAAATACAGAGGCCACATTATAACCTACACCAATTATTCTACACACAGCACTCGACGATCGATGATGGTCTCACATTAAATATTCCATCGATATAATCTGATATAGAAAAAAGTCCGATTATAAAATATTTAATCACACTCAAGTTAAGTAACGCCGAATGAAGTATCGGTCGTTATCAACCGATTATCCTTCTTGACGTTACATCGCATAATAGGCGTGCCAATCAACCCTGTGAGCAGTTATGACGGAAAATTGCCGATGTCGATTTAAATAAAAATCGCATTATAATACAAAAAAAGTCTTTAAAATTTACGTAAGTACACACCGCTGATGCATAAAGAAACTTGCACGAGACTTACCGATTTTTCCGAATCCGTGAACGCGTGCCAACTTTTCACTAGCAGAGAGACGGGTCTTCTCTTCACTCCTTCCTCTGGCGCTCCTGAACCGACTCTGCGCTGTCACAGCGCTGAGCTCCTGCTGCTCACCTCGTCGCGTACCGAAAGTGAAAGCCCCCCCGATTTCGTGTATAATTATATACATATACACACACTTTGGTCAGCTCGCAGAGCGATTTGTTTTCGTTTAGACGCTCGCGCTCTTTTTTTTCACACGTGTACCGAGAGACGATTTGATGTTGTTTTCTCTCGTCGAGAGAACACTCTGCTGAATGACTGCAACGACGCTTTCGTTTCTATACATGTGCGAGATCTTATATTTATCTGTGCGGGTACGTATAATTATGTGAAGATACCCCTCTACCGATCGGTTTATGATTGGTTATCCGACCGGTGGTGTCTATTCGGCGTTCGAATAATAATCGATGTGGACAATAAGTCTTCCTTATTCTCTTTAGTGCACGATGTTTAAAGACGACGATAGCGAAGACGTGCTGATTCAGAGGATGCGACCGAACTGTCCTGCATTGTCCGTATTGAGGTGCTATAGTCCGTATTGAGGTGAGTTTGTATCAAGACCTTTATCTCTTTATGAAGAGTATAAACTTTATTAAAAGTTTTAATTAATCGGAACCGGATTCATAACTTGGAATTATTTGCATAAGCATTGTAGGAACATAATTAACTTTGTATTTGTTGATATCAGACTAAACAGCGTACATTTCATTGTTATGTTTTACCGTTATCGACTGCAGCCTTTTGTATTTTGAAAAAAAGTATATTTTGTTGATAAAAATTTTGTATTCCAAGTATTGGAAGTATTAATGTCGTATCACCCCTTCTCTTATGTATTAAAATATGTATTTTTCTTGAATAATGTTCATGAACTGACTCTTCTTATTTCTATAAAATTGCATCTACTTATTAATTTGGTATAATTTAAAATTAGATTTTCAGTTTTGAAAGAAAACAGATTTTTTATGTTCAAAGTACTTCAAACTGCACTGACTCGAACATTAAAATCGGCTTCTAGCCTGTAGGCTTCTCCATTACTGCTGAATAGATAATGAAGTAATGAACTTCTTCGAAAAATAGTACTTTGCAATAATTTCAGTGTAAAATCGTGTGAAATTTCTGAATGAATTTAACTGTATTTGTATAGAACCGTTAAATGCGAATCAACTGTAAATATAGTGAAACACTTTTAGAATGTAAATAAGTGCTTTGTATCATTTAATCTTTTTTAAGCGTTTTTCTATGTCTAGCATAACGTATATTTATTATAATTAAAGATATATTAGATGAATATAAATAATGTAATATACTACATTTTTATTTAAAGTTAACATTATATCATATACTATAGACGCTATTCCCGCTAATCTAATTGATATGTTTTTACATCATTTAATAACCATAATTCAACACATTTAAATTAAAATATTTAAAAAATGAAGATTTATAATATATTTATTATCACATCGGAAAGTTTTCAATTATCGCATTTGAAATTTAAATACCCTAATAATATACTAGCCTCATTAATGGTCATTAAGAGTTTAATTCAAATTTCTAATATTAGTATCTAATAAATGAGTTAATAATCTTGTACTAACGATAAAAAATTGGCATTGCCATTGATATAGTCTACTATCGTTAATTATAATATTAAGAAAATAAAAAAAATTGTAAATGGACCAGAAAAAAATATTAAAAATATTTGTTTAAGCAAAGTTTTATTTTCTTAAAGCAAATCCAAGTTGAATAAACTTATTGATTTATAGCTGTATTTTTAAAAGTTTGTTCTTGACTCTGAATCTCAATGGAAATTTTTCGTTTGTTACAAACCTCGAACAATTTATGAATTTTATGATCTCATAGATTTATAGCAAATCTCAACTTCCGCAAATCTTTCCAAGAGATTCGTCGATCGAATTCGCGTATCGAAAGTCCTATAATACAGAGATCATTGAACAGCTCTCATATTCTCAGCATCCACGTGATGTATTTGATTTATAGTGCTGTGTCATGTAGTATCTCCTGTAAAGAAAAAATGTAGAAGGTAGACAGCCAAGGCCTCCAATGCCCTATTCTTCAAAACCCACTATTAAATAACATTGGAAACCTACCGAAAGTCATTTGCATTTTCATGACCATATTTACAAAAGTGAAGGTGAAATTTGGATGTCGGCATGGAACTGGGGCCATTAGATAAGTATATTTAGGATTACTCATTACGTAGCTCTTAAAATATCTTAAAATTGAACATCTCGCTGTTGTTTTATTTTACGATTGTCTTTATTTTTCTGTTAAAGTATTATTTAAGTATATTATTGATCTTCGTAAAATTAAATATAAAATAATAAGTAGTAGCATGATCTAAGAAGATGGCATTTAAGGAAGACGCTGCAAAAATTCGCATAGTCATCAAATTCGTTCGACTAAATTATGAAATTATAGGAAAGGAAAGAATTTTAATCTAGGATAAAAATATATTGAACCTTGAACTTCTTGAGCGAAAAACATGGTGAAAAAGAATGTGACAATAACTTTGTTATAGCAAAACTGCGCAAAATGATTCAAACTCATTACGATGTACGTCAGCTTTATCTAATTATCATAGAAAGAAGAATCTTATGCTTAGATTTCAGAACCTCGCCAAGCAACAAACGCAAATAGAAAACTAAATGACCCATCAATTATAAGATTACTATATTCTATAATTTTACACGAAACTGTTAAAAATTTTGACTAACCAACGACATTCTGCATACTGGGAATACCCTCTTACGGAATATGTGCTGTTAGAGTGGAAACAAAACTGGTTTCTCTCAAGAGACACATTTGCTAAAGGATAAATTAATGCCTCAACACTGTCTCGGCCTACGCTATACATCCTGACTCAGCCGATCTTCGCAGAACAACAAAAAGAAACTCACAATAAGAACAAAATGCATCTCTACAGTCCCGATCAATTATCGACGTTGTAGTCACATATAGGCACACACCTCTCGTCGTCTTTGTAATCCAGCCGCGTTCGACAAATACTCTCGACAAAGTGCACACAGAAGCAGCCTTGTCTTATTCACAATCTGCTAATCACGCGGAGGCGAGTCTACGGAAAAAAGTAGGTATCATGGAACGTCGACATTTTATGAGGATGAGTCGATCGCGGTGTGATGCGATCTCGAGACCCGAGCTTTCCTAGGTATTATAATTCGGATAATAAATCTTAATTGCTAAAACGCGTTTCACGGCTTTTAGACACGCGATGAGGACAATGACTTGTGTTTAAAATTAGCGGTTCTTCGTGATTTGGAATGATGCGTGGAAGTTTATGATGAAACTTGTAAGCGCTTTTACGGTGGACCGTATGAGCTGGTAAATATAACACTACTCAGTATGTTCACGATGGAAAAACACGTTAGATGCAATAATACAACATTTCATAATAATGTATATCAAGATTGTTGACTACAATTAAAACATTTGTTATTAGCAACAGTTATTTTCAGAACAATTAGTTGACTTCATTCTTTGCTCTCTATTAATATTAATGCTTTACGTATTTTCAATCAGCATGACTTGAAAAATTAATTTTGTAAAAATGACTTCAATAAATGAAGGCAAATTCATTGTTACAAAGCATGCTTATTGAAGATACATAAAGCATTAATATTAATTGAGAACAAAGAATAACCTACACAGCTACTTGTACAGCTACGTAAATAAAAAATTAATAGTATCTAAAAGTACGATGGAATGCAAATTAATGAATATATTAATCTCGGCATTGTTTTCCACAACTCCTTCATTTCACCTTAAAACTACCGCGGTCGGTGGCTATTCATTTATCTGGCAATGAAAATTCAGACATACTGTCTCCGACCTACAAGTTTCCTTATAGCTTAAAATTTTTTACTACAGACCAATGATCGGGTCTCAGATTTTAAGAAATTTTAGGTGTGGCCTTATGGCAAAGTCAAGGTTTACTGGAACGAAAGGTGATTTCTATAGTTCACGGAAATATAATAAGTGTATTATAAAAGAAAATAAGACCGCAAGTGTTTGAATCTTATGACGTGTTTGCAAATTAGCAGGAGGCTGTGCGTAATGGTAATCAATGTTTACCGCGTAATAACCCTGCGGTGATCAGTTTTACGTCAGCTAATGCAAACAGTTAAATGGAATGTAGACAGTCCAGTATAAAATTGACTCTCTTCATTTTATCTCAATTTATGAAAAGCCACAAAAGTACAAATTTTCGGTATATTAATAAAATAAAACTCAAATTACTGTTAACAGTAAATCGTTATTGAATATCTTTCAAAACTAACACTAAAACCACATATTATAAAAATAAGAATTGAAATCCTTCAAATCTCAATTCTCCATCTAAGAACAATCATCAAATGTGAGCCGTAGGCAATTATTACAGATGGATGTAGCGCGTTTCCGATCATCGCAGAGCTAGCCTCAGACTGCACGCATTGCTCCTCGTGAATTATACTTTCGCTTTCAAACTATGGTGTTACGTAAACTCCCAATAGTCCACTGCGGCCTCTGCGAAGAAACGTTAAAACTAGGAGAAATCGTCATGAAGAGTTAACCGCGGTGTTGGAAAGCTAATCATTATTAAGTATATAGCCACGAGCTCACCGTGTAGCAGGTGACAACGACTTTTGATGGGTATAATAGTAAATATTTTTCTCGTCTAGAAATAGCTTAGGGAAGCTAGAATGATGTTTCTAAAGCTACGATAATATGTGTTCACGATCTCTGGTATGTCAAAAATGGGTCACATTGTAATTTCAATCATATGTATACTTGGAAAATTTGAAAAATAATTTAGCACACTACTATCGTCTTCAAAAATTATATTGTAGCGAAAATTTCCAAGCAGACCGACTATAAAGAAAGTTCATTTCATATTTTAGCCTATTTTGACTTATAGATATATACAATAATCCATTAATTCTGTTTAGAAAAAGCCATTTTTCAAAAATTTATTCGCGTGTATACGTCTTAGCAACGTTGGTTCCAGAACACATCCAAATTAAAGGCAGCTTGACATTGCAAAAGAAATATTTCCGTTGCGTTCCTAATTCGACCGGATACCAAAAGGAATTAGATCTGTGTAGCACGCGACGTCTCAGAGTGTGGCCTTGATGAACATATACACACATACACCCTATAGATGCCTATATTGATCGGTTGAATGCGTGTCTGGCGAGCTAAATCGGCGACATTCGCACTTGCGATCATGACTGTATAGCATTTGCGACTGATGCCAAGCGTTTGTCGATAAATCAACCGGTGTAGGCGTTCTCTTCAAAGTGTATATAGTCTCTTCGACGCGGTTTGTGTGAAAAGATGAAAGTAAAAGTTAAAACTTTCGAAAAATGGATGTCTGTATATAATCTAGCTTTTAAGAGATCGGTTATGTAAGGATCGTTTAAAAACTGCTTCCGACGGAGATCTTCGGAAATTACGTTACGCGAGAGCTTGTATGATTAATGACGCAGCGCTGCGGCTATTTTGTTTTAAGTCAGTTTTAATTAAAATCAGCTGAGGTAATGCGATCCTGATGCGAATACGTCTGGTAGTATTTGCACGCGAATCAATTTGCGTTTTAAGAAAAAAGTTGTTGATTGAATGTGAACAATTCGATTATAATTGCATAATTGTGGCGTAAGTTTTGCAAATCATTAACCTGCTCTTCAGAAATAGATAAATGATTGTCGGAGGCTTGTCATTCTTTACCTTGAAATTTGGCGCGACAGACTGAACATGGGAAATGCTAATTTTTTAATTTTAGTGCTGTAAAGTCTGACTCGTTTTTCTGGTTATAAAAACCGCATGAATGAAATGTTTTAGATAAAAAGAACTAGAAATGTCAGAATACAGAAAGATCCGGTAAAAAAAACTGGGGATTTCCTTTTTTTTCATTTGTGCAATTTGGATTCTACATCGTTGAGTATAAGTGGAACAAGTTTTGAATCACATGCAGTATCACACGCTTCTTGTGTGACACTTTTGTAGTATTCTATCTTTTGAAAACATAAAGCTCTCATCTGATGTAATAAAAAATTCGTAATTATTTTTAATCTTTTTTAATCAAGATCAACTAGACCGGCTAGACGACGACAAAAAATTGTTTTTAAAAGTATAATAAGCAAACTAGACTCGTCAATAGATGCATGCTGTGTTAGACGGTAGGTGATAACGGGAGAATAACAAAGTTTTTTGTTTCTTAAAAAAAAGGTTTGGTTTAATATAAATAATCCATATACAAAAACACTAAAATCTACGTCGCATATCGCGTTTACAACATATACCCCTATAATTTGGTGAAACTTTTGAGTTTTCAAAAACAGAAGAATAGGTAACAATGTACAGTTTCTTTTTTTAAATTAAGTATATTCCAGGATCGACCCGTTCAACAAAAAATAAATCTGCGACCTCTCCTCACAATAAAAGTCGATCCTATCTCTCTCTCTCTCTCTCTCTTTCTCTCTCTTCTACACTCTCTCACTCTTATTGATCTACGTCTACAGACGTAGAGTATAAAATATATATATTTCATTCTTTGATCATCACCAGAACGTCGCTATCGGATGCCAATGGTGATGATGATGGATAAGCCAGTCCAAGATCATATAAAAATATGCTTTTGTGATGCTGTTTGCACGTGGCGCTAATGAGTCGAGCTGACGTCGCCACGTCGTGGAAGTCCACGATTGACGACGCGATGACTTGACCAGGTTTTGGATTTGACGGTTCCTACGAGACCATCGAGTAGACCGTCGAAGCGACGTACAAGCAAAACCTTAGCGCACCATAAACCAGGAGGACCTTCGTTGCTTGGTGGATCCAGTACATTCTTGAAAATAAAAAAAGAAGAATATCGATCAATATTTTATAAGGTGCAATATATAAGGACAATCAATTTTGTAATTTAGTGATGACAGTTAAGGATAATCGCTTGCCGATCACAGTAAGCTAAAGTCGGTAAAGTAGAGATCTACGATCGATATCAACTGCAGAACAATGTCGGTAACTAACCTTTGCCACTTGACTTGCGCCTGAGGCAAAGTCTCAATGGGATCCTTCATTAGGTACAGCCTGATTCCTCTCATGTAGTTCTGGAAGTAAGTATCCCAGACAACTTCCTTCATGTCGAAAAAGAACAAGCTTCGGTCTTTGTTGTCCAGCTTTGAGACCATACTATTGACGTGATCGTTCGTGAATATCCACTCCTTTGTGGTGAAGTAGTTCAAGACCTCCATGAATCTGTGGACCTTCTTGTAGACATTGAGCATCCTGTAAAATGATGAAAAATCAAGAATTAGATTGAATGCGTTGATGATCGAGATGGAATTCATTGTGAATTCTGCTAACCTTGGCTGTTTTCCAATGCAGAGGGTGGCAGTATCGACGATCAGGGCCGGCAACAGGTGCATGAAATAGATGAATAACAGGTGAACGAACTTGTTCTTGGTATTCCGAAAACCGTAATACCAAACAGCTCGCGTTGTCGGTAGATCCAGTCCGTACTTGGCCGACATATCCTTCAAATCGTCCCACGTTATTGGGTTATCCGTAGAGACGAAGTTGTAGATTGGTATTTCGTTGCTGTTTTTGTTGTTCCTGTGAAAATAGAAGAATTTTTAATGAAGCTATGCAGAGACATAGGCAAACCTGTTATAAGAGAATATAGATTTTCAACTATAGGAGAGTATCTCTTCATCTTGCGATTTAATATCAATCAATTGAATTTGACATAGAAACTTTGATCGAAACTTTTCAGTAGAAAGTGTCTAGATCGGTAAGACGACGCAAATAAAAGACAATCACCTTTTCTCCAGCTAAACATAATAGCAATCTTTTACAATCCCCACAAAGCGAGACAAAACGCGTGCACTCACTTCTTGATAGTAGCGACGTCCCAGGCACTGGCGATGAGCGCATTAACGGTCATATCTCCGGGCACAACATTGGCCTTCAGTGAGCCGTCGCAGTGTAACGAACGCAAAAGTCCAGTTCCAGCACCTGCTGCTACTCCTGTGGGACCGTACATATTGTCGATCCAGCCCCTGATCGGCTCCTGGTATGTCGAGATCACTGCGAAAGAATTTCGTTATTATATATTGAGTTTTCTCAGTACAGTATTTTTCATGGAAGTGAATATAATATAACAACAATGTTTGCGCAACTTTACAAGCACGTGATATTTTTCTCGAAACGATTGTTTTTTTCAGATATCGACATGAGCGCTGAATTACGATATTAACATCAATAATATGGTAATATATTTACAACCGCCAATGAGTTCTTTCGATTCACCGACACGAGGCAGTGTAAATTAAAGTAATAAAATATGACTATGCATTTCCGATCGTAAAAAAGCGCTTTATTGGCCTATTCCATCCGCCGTTAATATCTCGTAAGTCTCTCAGGCCGTTCAATTAACGCGCGAGTTATAATTTATCCTTTCCCCAGTTTTATGATGTTTCCATAAAACATGAGACCATCTAGCTACTCACCGATACCGGGTCTGAAGATACCAACTGGCATGTCAACACCTTCCTTGCGAACAATGTCTTCGGCGACAGCTTTCGTGAAGGTGTAGGTATTTGGCCATCTTCCGAGAAGTCTACAAATATATAGAAAAGAACGTTAGATAATACTGCATCGTTTCCTGAATCTAATAATAATGAATAGTATTTTATACGTACGGTCTCGTGATGTCGTCGACGAGCTTGTCGTCCATCGTCTCAACGAGAGAGATGAGTTTGCTTCCATCGATCGGAGCATCGTAGAACTTCTCTTCGATCGTGTTCTGGATGCAGTTGGCATAAGCAGTCGACACGTGTATGCAAGACTGGAAAATCAATGAAAATTAATACACAGAATTCGACGAAAATTGATGATCTTTTACTAATTACACACCTTGAGCTGCGGCATTTCCTTGCAGAGGTTGAGGATATCTCTGGGACTCTGCACGTTGATGGCGACGGCGAGTTTGAGCTTCTCGTCAAATCTGACTGTAGCTGCAACGTGGAAGACAATCGAAACCTCTCGAATAAGGGTAGCTCTGTCAGCTGGACCGATGCCCAGACCAGGTAGAGAACAATCACCAGAAATCGCGACGATCTGGTGACGGAACTTGGGCTGCTCCTCCTTCAGTTTTGCGAACAGCTGTAAAATTAAAGTTATTGCTATAAAGTAACGTTAGGTCATCTAATGAATAATGCACAAAGTAATGAATTACAAGTAGGTTTCAGAGTGATTCGAATATAACTGATGATTCAGCAGAAAGCTGTGCACATTGTCAGTTTGATAGATTTCAATTGTAGACTTATAGACGCTCAAAGTGACTTTCGATCAAAAAGAGACAAAAAGTAAATCGAAGAAAAAGAAGAAGTTCGCTGTACATCAGCATAAACTTCTTTTATCCAACAACTCACCGGGTCATCAAAAAGCTCCTCAGTACGTTGATGCACGTCTTTGCCCTTCTTGGGCCTGACGAGGAGGTATACGAATGCGATACCAGGACAACTACGAAGCAGCTTCTCGATCAGTATTTTTCCCATGAATCCCGTGCCTCCGGTGATAAAGATACTCTGGCCGGTGTAGAACTGCTGCAGAGTCGTGAGATCAGTATGGCCCTCGCTTATCTGAGTTCCGGACAGCTTAGGGGCACATTCGGTTGGTGTACTGGCACGGGAACCTCCGCTTTCTGCTACTACGACCTCCTGGCCGCCGGACTCCATCAGGACTTCGACCATTTTTCTCACTGAAAAGAAGGTAGTATCATCGGGTTAGAGATTGTGAGCTGAATTCGTTGATATAAGTATCGGACGAGAAGTGGTTTTTAATAACGTTTTTTATATACAGTAAATATTTGATGGTTATATAACAATTGCAATTATATGCGGATCAGAAGTGGTAATCCTGATTGTTTACAACGGCGACGTGACTAATGTCGCTTGCAATTAACGCGTTCTAGACATACACGCATATATACTTGAACTATGAACGTGTGTTACGTAATTTTTGTGAATTAGTTAAGTTTTGAAAGGCGAGCATAAGAAATTAGTTGTATTTCTTTTTGGGAAAATTCAGCGTTGCAAATTGACATTTTTTTTCTTTGACAGAGTGACTCCCGTACTCTGAATAAAACAACTGACATTAACCTTTAGCTATTTTTTTCTTAGCAAAATTTACATCTACTGATGTAAATTTTGCTAAGAAAAAAATACTGATGATAATTCAGACGTACGTAAGAAGTTGAAGTAAGTTTTAAAATTAATATTATATTATTTTCTATAGTTAGAAAAAATAACTATAATCTATTCATAAACAATTTTCGTTGCATAATAAACCTACGCTACGAAAAAAAACACTCGCTCATCGGAAGAACCCCCTTGAAGTGAAAACACGCGCAATACACGCAAGCCACTGCGCAGTCCTCGAAAAAAAATTCCTTTTGTCTATCGCGCATTAAGCAAGTGCGCGCCAAGTTTCGACGTCGTTTGCGCGGCTCCGAATTAATTACCAATAGCGTCGCTGTCGAAACGACATCAGTGCACCCGCACCGAAAAAAAACCTCCTCCTCGAGAGGATATACCTGTGCAGGTGTGGATAAAAAAAAGTGCATAGAGAGAGTCGTGAAATTACGTAAGGGTATAGTGTGCGTAGACTGTTTTTTTTTGCGGTGGAATGATTGCTGGTGATTTTCTGGAAAATGCGATTATGATTGTTGATTTATTAATACGTGCGTGGATTGTGATGAGGATGTAGAGCGAATTGAAATTCTAATTGGTTTTTGAATTAGTTGACGAACTTTGAAATTCAAATAACACAAATTCTTCATATTAATAAACGCTTCTCGTATTATGTATATAAATAAAACAAGTATGTAAGTATCATCCCATATAATAGCGTAAATCTAATTCTTGACAAAGGCAGCTCAGCGCAATAACTTAATTTTCAGCCAAAACGATAACATCAGCCTATCTTACGTGGAATCGCAGACCAATTTGTTTTCTACCAAAATTAAAAGATTTCACAAGCTCTTAATTCACTCGGCGAACTCGCTTAAATCCACGATTTTCTTAATTTTTCATGAATGCTGAAAGCCATTATAAACGAAAAGTGTAGCAACTATACGGCGTTTATTACTCTGTATAGCAGGGCTTTTTTCGAAATTTCTTCGACTGTGCGCACATTACTCCGTAATAATGAACACGTCACGCATACCAGACGTGAGACGACGCGACGAGTGAAAGTTGATCGTGAACTTCGGTTGGATCATTCTCCGAAAACCAATTCGTCGAGTGATACACCGACTTTGAAAATGATTTGTTGTCGTGAAAATTATTAACGGATGCGGCGGCAGGAATTTTGAAAAGTAGAGCAGAAAAATCGTTACTTTTTTATCATTACCTAATGAACTATAAAGACATATAGCCACAATTTTTGCTATACTTGCATCATGTGATATAATTCCGAAGAAAAAAACAACCTTATAATACTTTACATCACCCTACACGCGCCTATTAGAACAGCACATTTAAAACAAGGTATATATCGATCAAAAAATAAAAAATATAGATGATTGAGGCCTTTTCCTTCGCCAGCAAAAGGAGGAGAAATCTCGTGGGACATATTATAGCAAAGTTTCTCCCAACGCAGTGTTACGCGCGAGAAGAGAAAAAATATTGCAGAGAAACGGACGGGAGAATTTTTAATATTTGCGAGGAACAAACGACGCGTTTCGTTATTCTCGGCGTCCGAAGAAGAAGAAGAAGATGCTGGAAAGCACCGACGTTTCTCGAGAAACTCTGCGGTTGAATCCTTAATTTGCTTCGCGGTCGTGATGTTTAACTCTGTTTGACTTGGCTTTTGTAAGCGCCTATGAAATCGTTTGCACCTTGTGGTGTTATTGAGTTTTATTTCTGATTCTTTTTTAGAATGAAAATTGCTGCGTTTTTAACCAAGATTTTTCGTATACATTGGAATTCACGTTTTGATTTATAAGAAAAATTTTAACGACATTCACTGGAGACATCAGAGAAACTTCTTTGTTATATTTTAATATAGTATTCCACTATACTTTTATCGTCAAAGTTGCGAAAATTCGTCCGAGAATATAGCCGCAACGGAGACTGCATAAACGGCTTCTCGGAAGTCGCAGGAGAATTAGTAATAAAAAGCCGCTATATTTATGGTGAATTATTTATTTCCGACTGCACTTTCAGTTTTTATATTTTCTTTCTCTCCCGGTGGCGCACTAACCACGAGTGCAATCATTTACATTGGCGACAAAAAGCCGCGCGTTTGAGAATTAGATAATGTTTGCTAATCAGAGGCTTGGCTCGTCGAACTCGTGTAAAATTCTTGAGAAAATTCACAACATAATGTACAAACGTTTTTTTTCCTCGATACGTGTGCTTTTCGTATTTTCATCGAACTTGCTCGTCTCGGCGATAAAAGTATAATATAAATCAAATATTATGAGTATTATATATTTAAATATATAAACCAGTAGCCACACAGTTAAACGTATAGAAATTTGCATAATCGCTGTGTGTATATTAGCATATCAGAATAAGACATCAAGTTTTCCCAAGAATACGGAAGACAAAACTGCATTATTACAGTCGTCGACACCTGGTTATGCAAAGCGGGTGAAAAAGGTCGAGATTGCGCTTTTGCTTTTTTTTTTCCTCACGTAAGTATATCCCGGTAAAATCTCATCGCGCGAACGTGAAATGATATGTGCTTCGCGCGTGCGCGCGTCGATAAGATGAAACCGAAGCCGTGTTATTATGCAAATTTGATAGTTGCGTATATTAAAATCGAGTTATTATAAAATCCACGTAATAATCGATTCTTTTTTTTTCTCCCGTCTGGTTTCGGCGATGTTTATAATAGTGAACTGCGGTAGCAGTTTTATGCAACAGGTGTAGCTACTGTATATTATAGCAGAGCAGGAAGGATTATGTCTCGCGTAACGTGTTTTCGGTGCATATTACGCTATAATATAGCGCATAAGCAGCTAGAAAGGCATCTTTCAGTAGGTTATCAGATTTACTTTTACAATATGATAAAATGTCAATAATAGTAGCGGTTCGTGTAGTTTACCAGGTAATTTAGCTTCCTCTTCTCTATAAGGTAAAATGCCCAATACTTGGACAAAATGAAAATTTAGACCTATACTTGGACACTCGAATATTTGCTATTGTGATAAAATGAAAAACATTACATCAAAAACTAAAGTGGATTAGCATTGTTAACATCATTAGTCATAATATATTTATGATTTTGATTACTTTTTAACAAAAATCAATTCTCAAGGGTGATTTGAAAGACGGCTCTCGAGTCCCATAAGAGAAAATTTTTTCAGTATTGTCCAAGTACTGGTTTAATCGTATCAAATGGTGTCCAACTATACCGTGTTTTTATGCCACTCTTTAAAATTTATTTTTATTATAAAAACCGATTGTTTGAGGTTCGGGTTTTTTTTTAATTGAAAGGTAATTGTGTCGGCTAAACGTTGGTGTTAAAAGCTTTTGATATTATGCAATAGGCCGTACAATAAAAATAAGCGCTCGAAGCGCGCTAAATTTAGCTAGTTAGAAAAAAAGATGAACCATAAGAACTTTTCACCTCAAAGTGGATAAAATCGAGACATAACTAGATCTACCAAGTAAAAAGTATAATTAACTATTGTTTTCTATAGCGCAACGATGAATATAATATTACGATTGAATACAGCGTGAAAACTGTAGACCATAAAACCACAGGATATCATTCTTATATTCACAAAAGATTGCTGGTAGAGAGCATCACTCATAAGGCGCGTCAGCCAAGTGTACAGAAAAAAGAGAAATGAATAGTAGTTTGCGCCCGCGGGCTTCGTTACAAAATAGAAGCGATGCGAGAGCGCGAGAACATACTGATGAGGCATTGTTTGGATTTTCCATGACACTTTCTTCGTCCCATCCCTTTCAAACTTTGCGGAAGAATATTTTTTGTTGTACTTCTCATTCTCCGTATATTTACAGTTCTATATATATACACGCAACGTTTCAACATGTTCCTCTTGTTCTGCTAGTTTCAAGTATGTTCAGATATGATCGTATAAAAGCTGTATATTAGGGAAATTAATTTAATGTCTGATTAAAAATTATATTTATTTTCAAATCCTATAATTCAGCAGCATCGCAGGCGCAGAAGCAACAAAGAATGATAGTTGATAAGTAAATATAAAATAAAGAAAATTAAAACTAACTAACTTTTCGATTTTTATGTACTTTTGAGTAGTTGGGTTATATCTCGTAATTATTTTATTTTATTCATTTTTATAAAGCATGCATGTATATTTAACTACATTTCATCTACAATAACTGGCGCCATCTTTCCTGCTACTCTTAAACTAGCTTTAGCTACCTTCTGAAATACCAGGAGGACGTGGGTAATGTAGGAATCGTTATAGTTTCTTTGCTTAAATAGTGAATAATATTAAATATGAAAAGAGCATTTTCATTATTGATTGGCGTGGTTTGTTCTTAATGTACCATAAAAATTCTTTTCATTAGTATCTTTTTTCTGGATTTGTGATAAATAAATAAAAATAACGATTTTACATGCTTTGACATAGGTTTTTTTTTAAATAAACAGCATTTTTATCAGTCTGTTTGAACAATGATTATTTTATATAATGTTAGCAATAAAGAAAATCTAACAATACGAAGTTACTACTTATATGCCTTGATGCAAGTCATGTAATTTGTGAGGTCCGACTTCCGAATCTCATAATTATACCGGATATTTGGATAACGTAATTGCAAGATCTCGAAGGCGCAAGCCTCGAATTTACGCTAAAAATTATGTGTATATGTACGTATGTACCATGTGTCTAATGTTATATTTGTGCTTACTTTGAACCATATAAAATATATATTTTCTCAAACATGTATTTTATATTTTACACGGCACATATAAAGGCAAATTACTTCTTAAAAATATCTGATGTTATTTAGTGTTTTAAATCAAATCGTCACGTTTTCTGACTTTTCAGTGATATTGAAAATTCTTTTTTAAGTTAGCTATCATTCGCGACTTATACAAATCAGTAGAAATGAACAGAGCACTCACATAACATTAAAGATCGGACCCCGGTGCAGCGAGCGCAAACAGTCGAAATCGTATTACGAGTATGCGTGATCGGAACGGTCTGAAACCTCTCATTACACAAATGAGAGCAGAGAGCGCAATGCTTGCTTACAGCCTCATGCGCGCGTGTCCTTCAGAAAGCCGGCTCCGCGCGAGAGCGCGTCGCGATCGGGAATTTCTGGTCCGGCGCGCTGCAGCGATGCATTTGCGCCGCGGAGCAACACAACGGTATGTAGGTATACCTATCGGTGTGCCGTACCTATATATCATTTTATATATACATGATGCGTGTGTGCGAAGGGCCGTGCGTGCGCGCTGTTGTACCAGCTGAGAGAAGTCGCGCGTGTAGCGACTTGGACGCCTGCATCAGATGCGAAGAGGAAAGTTCTCACGAAAATTATATCCGAACGTCCTGTAGTTATTGCCTGCTATAGTTTTTCGTCGATTTTCGTTTGGAGGTGATGATGATGTACATAACTGTTATATCTCTGCATAGTATATATGCGTTTAATATAATTTGTATACAAAAGAGCGTTTGGAAGGCAGAGAAGACAACTTAAATTTGGACGTATCTGCACCGTGAAAATATTGATTTAAATAAGAATTCCTTGTGAATTGAAGTTTGCGGACTATATTTATATTTCATGAGATCTACTGAGCATCAATTATGCTATAATTTTGAGAAGAAAACTAAGACATACGTAGTAACATCGTCGTGTTCTATTATAAAATAGGCGATCAATTTACTTGCGTATTATTCGATCGTGAAGAGTCTCGCTTAATATAGATCACAAAAAAATACTATGTAACTGATCCGCAATCAATAAACCGATATTAAAGATGATTTATCGGCGTATGCGAATTGTACAGTAGTATGTAGTTGCAAAATGCGTACGAAGACCAATGCAATAAAAGACTCGAAAGATCAGCGTGTAGATTGTTTCCATGAACAAATTGATTGAAGTTATTGTATATTATACAATATTATAGGTATAGTCTTCCAAAAAAACTTGGTTCCCAGCACGTTCGCCTTTTTGAAAAATCATCCCCCAGAATCGGCTCATGTAAATTGGCAAAACGCCATGACAGACAACCGCACAAGACACACACACACACAAGCCATATAGTTCGAGACTCGCTCGCGAATATAATCCCGTCTCTCCCCTTTCTCGCGAGGCCGTCCAGCTCTCCGCGAGCAAGCAAGCGAGCGAGCGATGAAGCAACCACGCGAAGAGTTCGGCCTATCGACAAGTGGCACGAGGGGAAAGTCCCAGTCGTAGCTCGGAGTCCCGCTCGAGCAGGAGGTCCCCGCCGCGAGTATCTATCGCCGCTGCTGCACTCGAGTGCTGCGCGTACGTGTGTGCGGCCGCGTGTGTGGCCGAAGGTGAACGAGTCGTCGTTCTTGCGCGCGTATTATACACTTCTACACCGCCGAGGCACTGCACACTCTTTTCGCCGATTTTTATAGTGTGCTGCGATTTTTCGAGGCTCATTATAAAGCAGCAGTTGTTATTGATTCGGTTGTTCAAGTTTGTGTCGTTGTTAGTGACGGATGTAGATCGCTGGTCTATGATATATACGAGTAGTATATATGCAGTGAGAATAGCGGCGCTTTTGCCGATTTCCAAGCGGAGGCTGTAGAAGGGAGAGGAGAAAGATAAGAGAGAAATAAGGAGCCAAGCTTTTGAGGACGACTGGAATAACCGTCAGGCACACCGTACGTTTATATACTTTATATACTCTCGTAGGCGCATTGCTGATGTTTGTTTGGTACTTTCGTAATAAAACATTATATTGACGTTGGATATGTACTCGAGCGCCTTGCCGATTTTTTGATAAAAACTACGGCAAAGAAAGTGCGATTTTTTACTTATTTACCGTAAATCAGTAGAGATGTTTATTTATCGAATGCGCGTCCCACGATTACAGATGCGGTTTTAATTGTAAAACCTAGTTTTTTCCGATTACTCGAAATTATATACTTAAAGTGCTGTTCAGGAGTATTTACATCACTATTCGATTTTTCTCTTTACCTGCGCTATACCGAATGTTCTTTTACGTTTCGGTCACTGACTCTGAACATACCTGTGTGATGTGTAACTGTAAATCGACACGATTAGTTCTTCTCACACAAACACGTTATTTTGAGAAGGAACGTAGGCTATTTTTGCAGATTACGTTCAACCTATTTCATCAATTAATCGTTGCTTATTGATGCGAAAAATATCTTTGTCAATGCATAATTGTCATAAATTTTTTGGATTATTTATCTCTCGAAAAGCAACGGCTACGGCCAAAATTGCGTTATTAACCCATCAGAATAATTAACCCAACCCTTCTAAATGCCTTAATACTGTTTTATGCTATGCATGCTTTACTTCAATTATATACGCCTATATAGCGAAAGGTATTTTTATTTACGAACCGTGTGCGGCGGTTACGTCTACTACTATATTCATGCTCAACTTTAAGAATCCCATCACTGTGTCATCGCCGTAATTTTTCCTAGATCATCACCTCGCGCACGCATACTCTCGATCAGCATCAGCCGATTGAAAAAATGCATTTCAAATACGCAACCTCACCGCCCAATGCTTCGACCAATACGCGCAATACACACACCGGCATTATTATTTAGTAAAGAGAAGAAAAAAATCGATAAAAACTTTCAACGATATCATTAAACAACAATTAACTGTGCAGGACACGCAGCTGGTGCAGTCCAGGGTGAGCAAGCGATGCAGGAGGGGCTCCGCGCGCCCGGGAGCGCCTTGAAGGAAGCAGCAGTGAGTCGTCTCGGTCGATCGGCCAGGCCGGCGACCGGACAGCATCGTCATCAGCGAAAGAACAAAAGTCGCCGAGAAAATAGACACTTACACGCCTGAGAAAGGAAGGACGCGACACAGGCAGAGCTCTTGTCCTGCGTCCTCTTTGTCTCTTATATTTTCGATCTCTCGCGTCCCTGGAGGAGCTCCATTAAGACAGGTGAGTGGACATCGGTATAGCAGCAGTAGTGTATATATAGTGGCCAGGTGAGATTATTACCGAGGCGAATTATTATCAGAGAGTGTACAGCAGCGCTCTGCGGCTATAGTATATACGGGCTTTCTCTCAGTGATTCGGCGTATGCTTTATGTAGGCCGATTCCGGCGAAACGATTTCGCGCTTGCGCGATGTTATAATGAGGAAATTGGCCGCGCCGCGTATAATAGCCGCGAGAAAGAGAGAGAGAGAGACGCTGAATTGCATCTGAGATGCAGGACTATAACGCTGCTGTTCTTTTGACACAGTGCTCTAGTTCTCTACCATCGCGGAGAAGTGATAAGCGCCGTCGCCGTTTGTAATTGTTCTTAACGAACGTGTCTTGCCGAAGCAGGATTTTATCTACTCGAATTATATATGGGTGAGCTACGAAAGTCTTTTGAAAAAATCGGTTCCTACTTAACAATCGTTCAATATGCTTCCTGAATGCGAAACGCTCTTGTATACACCTGATGCTGATATAGTTTGTAAAATAGTATTTATTCTGTCCTTGAAAAACCGAATGAACCTCTTCGAAGCTAATTCGATTCTTTATTTTCAGTACAGAGTATAGTTAAAGAAGTCACGTCGATACACCTATACAGCGGCTTCTCTGCTTGTTTCTCGCATTCTTCCTCTCTTATAACGCTCGCTGCTTTTTTCATCACGCGGAAGAGTATATAATACACGCGTTTTCGTCAGGCGCAATCTTTCACCTCTCGCCTTTTAAATTCGCGAAAGAGGAAGAGGTAGCGAACCAGGAAACACTTTTTTTCCACTCTCAAGGAATTCACAATAGATCCGCCGAAGTGAATCCTCAATCGCCACGAAATGTCCCACACTCGGGAGTCGTTTGGAATAATAAGAGCCCACACGTGTAATAAATACTCGTCGTCGTGATGCACACGGACGATCTTAATGGCCTTGCGGTTATGCTCGGGGGGAAAAAAGTTGTCGTCGAACGGAATATTAATTTAAAACGAATTAGCATTTTTACGCGCGCGTCTCTCGCCTGTGCGAAGCATCTTTTTTCTGCATCCTGATCATATTTTCAAAAGAATCAATGTAGAGCTTTCCGTTCAAAGTAAGCGAACGGGAAAAGTTGAACGGTAAACGCGCGAGCTATTTTTATTATAAAATGAGTAGATAATATGAGGTGTATAGGCTTACCACAACAGGTGCATTTGAAGAAATACGCTACAGAGACTTGGGCTCAATGCGAGAAAGAAAGAAATAAGGCAAACGTGCTCAGTCTGTCATTAGATGCGGGCCGCGTGGATTTTACTTCATACTCTGCAGCTGGACTCGTTTGCGAAATCCCGAGAGCGATCAATTTTTAAGACCGATAAAGTATTCGACTGCCCGAGTTTACAAAGATTGCAGAGAGTGATTTTGTTATTATACTCTTAGGTTCACGGCTGACGCTAGGCTAGTATAGTCGTGATGCAAGTGTAATAGTTTAGCAGCATTTTTAAATTATTCAACGCTTATGCTTTGCCTCTACATCTGTAGTGAGATGAATAATTGAACGAAGCTGAAAGTAGTGTATAGTTCTTTGTAATATAATATCATTAAAACTGCATTTTTTTTTCTAGAAAAAAAAATAGAGTCTTATATCTGCACTCGTTATGAAAAAGTTTGGATTAAACAGTCTTATGTTTACAACCTTATTACCACGCAATCGTGTTATCTATTACTAATATTTATACTAATGTGATTTTTCCCCGTCTTCTGTGACCACTACTATAACGAATTCTATTCTTCTATAGAAGGAACCGAATAGAATGTATATCAAACTATTCATTAGGCTATGCTGCTTAAAACTTTCCATTTCCCAAACAAACATCACCATACCTGCCAATCTACAACGCGATCGTTAAACGACCAACATCAATATACAACTTGCTCTTTCGAAAAATTTCATTCAATTTTCTCAGGTATTCAGAAACACTGTTGCACTATATAGCCATAGGGTTAAACAATTATATTAACCCTATAGCTATTCTACAATTAAACGTTCGGACAAAATTACGGTCACATATACATATATAGAGAGAGTTTTGTTCGTCTCGATGTCTCATCGTCATTAGAGCAAAAAAAAAAAAAAAAAAATCGAAACCACGTATAGAAGAAACCGAGGAGTTTAGACGAAAAAGAAAAGTCACGCAGTGGCTTTTTTACATCGGTCGACGTAGTAATTGGGCCAACTCAACGACGTCAAGCCGCGCACATTGACATTAAACAGTGGGTCGAGCGTTGACCGCCAAAAAATGCTCGTCGGTTCCGGACTAACTCGCGTCAATAAAAATTCTTTCGTTTTGAAACAACGACGTTCCGCTCTCCCGTGTTCAGCACTTTTCGATCCTCGATTTTTCGCCGCGATATGTGTGTTAATACACAGTACTTGCGAAACCGCGAGTTATAATGTGAGTTCATTGAGATGACTCGTAATCATCATCGTTGGCTACGAGGGAAAAAATTCCGTCAACCTCTCTCGCGATCGTCGCTGATGAGATGCTTTTCTCACAGTCGTCTGGGTATATTGCGTTTTGTTCTGGTGAAAAAGCACGATAAATCTTGATGCCGTGGCGGCTTCGATGAGAATCAGCACATGAGAAATGAAAAGCTGCGATTTTTTTGCTCGGTTTTTGTACGAAAAGTAGTCTGATACGCACATTGTGGATTTTTATTTATATGGATAAAATATCTATTTCTGATGAAACCGGTTTTTCGCCGGAACAGTCAACTCCGTAACGCTGATTACGTTAACGCAGGGTGAATTGTAAACTAATTGGCGTGTAAAATAACATGACTTTTGATTTGCCATCAGCATTCGAAGAAACTTATATTTAACAATAAAATACACGCGGTATACTTATAATATCGTCTCTCTGAATTTTGATCGTAATAAACGCATGTCTACGCACTTCTGTTGCATGTATATATTTGTCAAATAATATTCCTGTGAAGAAAATCGCTTTCGATTTTATGCGTGTAATAATTAAAACCGGTTTTATATCTCACTGCATTTCCTCGAAAAGATATATTTGAGATTTTTTACGGTATACAAAGTTGAACTAATATCACAAAACGCTATTAAATGTAAAATCTCTTGTTAAAAAACTATCAATGAATAAAATTCACTCATCCTCGATTTTCGACTTATTTATAAGACAGAGAGTTTCCGGAAATCGTCTATATGGTTTTCTATATCTACAATAAGATGTTCTCTTATCCGGCATACACGAGACAAGCAACATGCCAAAAATATATAATACCTTAAGGACTACAGCAAAGAGCTGCAAAAATTTAATTCAAAATTCGTAAATAAAGACTTTCTTCATAACGTGTGTCCTCAAGACGCATAAGACCGCGCGTTATCTAATGCCGTTAAGTAATGCCCATATACTTCTTCTCTAAAATATACAGTTACAAAATCCACCTCGCCTCGATTCTGAATTCGCACATCGGAGAGCGACGGCACACCTCGGTCGGCTTAAAAAATCCAAAGCTACTTCTCCAAACCTTTACTAATAGAGTTCTATATATTATCTATCATAGGTATATAGCTACAGCTGTGCAAGTGTACTCGTAGTCCTGACACACTTTCTTGTCTTGCGCGCGGCTTATCTCGCGTCGTCTCTCCCTGGCGACAGATGAAATAATCGGCGCTGTTATATATCAATGTATGTATATACATGTACACACGCGCGTATAACTTTCACTCGCGCGCGAGCAGCAAGCTCTCGACCGGCGCACTTTCTCTGATGGGCTCGTCGTGCGCGCAATAATATCGCTGTCCGCGCACCATCGGACATCACACAATGCGCGAATCTCGCGAGTTTCTTCGCGTATAGCGCTATATGCTCATTCAGAAACTCTCCTTCCTTTGGCCCACAAGTCTTTTGCGAGAGATCGCCGATGTCGATAAGACACCGCGTGTGGTGTGTGCGGCTTTTATTCCGAGAAATCTCGAAATCTTGTTCTGCTGAGTTGCTGGAACGTATATATACGCCAAGTGAACCAACGATGAAGGAAGTTATTATTATTTAATTAAAATCTTTTTACATGAACGTGATGTGATTTGGTGCGCTCACTTATATTTTTCATGCCTTCTGCAGTCTATGCAACTGGGTTATTTGCTACTTTATTATTCGAGTTTTCTTTTTAATAATTGCATCGCTTTTGGATAGCTAATTGAACTGATAAATGACCACGAGTCGTTTCTTCATTTAAAAACTCCGATCTTGCAGATCAGTACAAATATTAAAGTCGAGTTTTTGGGACTTCAACAAGCAGATTGTCTCTCATAAATCATAAATACTTCAAAAGCACTTCTCTACCCAAACACGACGTCCGTCTGCAATCGCAAACGTAAACGTACTAAGCATAAACGACGAGTATAATCACTCGTTGTTTAATGACAATGAAAACACAAGCGGAAAATTAGCCGAAGCCAATAAGAGTCTATAGAAGTAAGAAGTTCCACTTGGATCAATTAATATAAGTAGCACCTCTCCTATATCAATTGCCTGAAAACACGAAAAGTCGTTAATCAAATCGATCGCGCTATGTATACCTCTACCTAACGTCCGCAGGCAGATCACATATAGCAGAGGCTCAACGCTCGACGATTAAATAATCGATTCTCGCATTAGTAGTAGTTCTCGGGCAATAATACCTATAATACCGCCTGTTGCCGGCTACGCGTCTCCGCGAAGAAAGGAAAATCGAAAGCGTCACGTGAGCGCTCTATACGGCCTCTTGAATAATACATCATCGGGTAGTCGGGTGCGCGCGTGCGATTAGGCCAGTGTGTGAATATGCTTTCTTCACACGTGGTGCGCGGTCAGTCTATACGAGAGCTTTACAGAGTGCACTGAGATGAGCTGGAGAGTCGAGCGTAGGTGCTGGAATCTCGGACATACCATAGTTACGCGAGATAAATGCCGCCGGTCGACCGGTGCGCGTGTTTACGTTTACATTACATAGTTATCGTTCCGATTCAGCTGAATTGGTGTAGGGAAATGTAACGTGTCATATGCTGGGACTGTGGTGAATTCCACTGTGGTGAATTTTTGTGTAGGATATTATTGTGAGTATGTTGTGGTTATATACGCAAAAGAAAATAATTATACCGAATATCATATAACATATACATGGCCTACTGTCATACCTTTAGTTATCTTTGTGAAACAACGAGCTTTTAGAGTATTAGATATTCCAAGCATCGGTTGGTATTTTTTATTTCGACGCTTCTTTTTCGTTAAAAGAAATTTGACATTGTTCAAAGTTGTGTGACTTCATATTGCGATTACATCAATTAGTTTTATGAAAATTATTGTTAGACATTTTCCAAGTATATCCAGGCAGTAGTTTATTAAATATACGTATATAGTAGTTAATGGGTTTGTCGTGTATTAGATATAGAACAAGTCCACTACATTCGATTGAAAAATTGATAAAAAATTGAAGTTTCAAAGTAGTTGTGACGGTACAATAAAAAATGTCCCTTGAACCACACAAAATCATTCAGAAACGATCTACTTTCCATTTCAATTGAACTCGGCGACCGTACGTAAGACAAGTAAAGAAAATTTTATTGTTCCGACAATGAAACTTGAAGGAAATAAACACCTCAATCTCGTATAGTAAACAACCGCACATACATTACAACCTTGAAGGGTGGCAGCAAAACTTTCCAACTTGCCGTATCGTATATGAGAAGAGACTTTTCTGTTTAATCGCATTTGTGCTCAGCCAAATGCTTCTACGTCACTGACATTGGTATTCGCGTGTGCGTATAAATATATATACAAGTACACACCTGCACACAACCTACCTATATACAGAGATACAATACACACAACTCGTGCATCGAGTCTCTCTGCGTAGGTATATAGACAAGAGCAGACAACCTGAAAGGTTTCCTTGACTTGCGGTCAACGGGATTCCCGGGACGAAGACGTACACATACATTAGAGGTGCTAAAAAAACGAATCTGAAGAAATGAGTGACCGTGCGTTTATACAACCGGACGCAGATTATGACGATGCGTGCGTGTATAGGGTCCATCAGTGCTATATGTGCTGGGTTCGGCTTTCCTCGTGCGCAAGACGCGAATTTTCCTGATTATATCGAAGATCCGCATATTTGTCGCGTTGATTCTAATAGACGTCGAATATATACGCGGTTAAGGATGGTTTTTTTTTCAAATTCGCTCAGGACATTCGCTGCAGTTTAGTGTTGAATCATCCGTATGCTAATGAGCGTACTTTTGCTTCTTTTTATTCATGCAGGTTAATTTGCGTTGACGTTTTAAAACTATGAGCAACGTGTAAGGATGAAAAACTGAATTTTTTTACTTATGAGTGGTGGTGAGACTTTTTTAAGCAATTAACGTGTTCTATCGAGAAAACTATAACATTGAACACATTATGCGACTTGATTTAAAAGCCTGTTTCAAGCCTGTAATTGTATTACTGTTTTAATCTTCGATATTATTTAACATTGAAATCGTTATCGCTTTTCCTTGAGCACGAAAATAAACAAACTTTACAAAGTTTGTTTCCGAAGGAAAGAATATGCAGCTATCATTTATTCTTACGCTAAAAGTGGAGATATGCGTTTGTATAAATAAAACACAAATGAACCAAAACGGAAACCCCTATTGCGCCTGCTCGACACAATCTCGAAATTTCGATAACAGCTCGATCGAGATCATCGAAGACGATTTTTATTCAATCAATATAAAAATAAATTTTAAAATCAGAATACGTATAATTATAAGATAAATTCACGTTGTATCATTAAAAAATATGAGATACTTTTATAAGTCTTTACAAAACTGTCACATAAAATTAAATGCAATATCATGAATTCCCTTTATAATATAGCAACACTTTTACTTTTTCTGAAAAGGAAGCCAATCTGACTTACAGCCATACGATTCTCCTATAGCCAAGACGCTTAAAGTCATTCACACGAAGGAGAGCCACGGTCACGTGTACCGGCGAGTACACACACGTATAAGTATGTCCGTCATAAATTACGGCTTCTTACGAAAGCTGCTCTTATGGGAAAAAACTCACAGCTTCGTGCCTTGCCGCGTCTATCGTCCAAGTTGCGCGAGTGCGTTTACCTCTCCGACGAGTATCGAGACGAGCATACAGAGGAAGGTGTGAGCCAACGGAAACGATCGGCGCTCGTTCGTATAGAACCATAGAGAAGCGAGGCGAGAGAAAAAGAGGCTGATGTTTAGAGATCGTAAAACTCAGTTGGGGAATCGCGTCATAATTTTCTGATTTATTTATACAAGACCTGACTTATACGTATTCTTGCGAATTTTAATTTTACTGACGCTCGTATTGCTGAAAATTATTTATAGTGATTGAATGTTGCTCAACTCAATATTACCTATACACGAGAGGAAATACTAAATCGTCAAATACTTTGGACAAAAATTGTATTTTTAAATATAGCGTTCGAAGAAAATAGAAAAAAATTTAGACGTACAAGTGTTCACTCAAGAGAGATACAAGCAATTTTGTATGGGAAAGTTTTTTTCGTATGAAATTTAAATGCATGACGCCGTCGGAGGTTCGCTCAAACAAGTACACGCCAATTATGATGTGTATTACGTTATGCATCGCGAATCCGTAAAATGTAGGGCAAGTTTGGCAAAAGGAACGAGAAGGAGAGAGAGAGAGAGAATGAAAAACTTTTACCGCCAAGTCGAGTTTCAATTTTCGACCGATTTTCACGCTTGACCTTGCCAACGCAATATTTCTCCTTTAAATTGGGTAACACCTCGTCACTGCACTTATTATAAGCATCCGAGAGAAATTTTTCGCTCATGCATCGCTTTTTTCCGCAAGCTACTTTATTTAAATAAAGGCCCGCGGTATATGATTGAGTTGGTAAAAATATATCTTTGCTTTGAATTGAAACATGAAATCTACATCAAAAATTAATTTGATGACAGAATAAATCAGCGCGTAATCATTTTAATAGCCATTATTGGCGTATATACTACATGTACATGTCAAAACACAGCTAGAACGCGTGCATTGGACGTTCTTCCGCTCCGCTATGTTACCGTCAAACGAACTGAAATTAATGAAAAGAAAAAAAAATGAACTGCACATCGGATTTACTGGAGCGAGAGCGTTTCCGGGAGGAAGATTCATATGAAACCGGAGAAAGCCGTTACACGGCGTCGCGTGCCTGAGCTCGAGCTCGATCACGATCGAGTCTCACTGTTACTTACTTTATCGCGCTCCAAGAACGACTCGGAACGTGCTTTTTGACTTTTCAGATTTCCTGTTTTAAAAAGAACTTTCGCTTTTTTTTTTGCTCGTAATTTCGCCGCTCATGAACGTTTGCGAATATAAACGCTCTTGTTGTGTAGAGGCACGTATATATCGGTATATTATTTTATATAAATTAAAAATAAAAATATTCCAAATACGATGTTTTGATGAAGAAGTTAAGCAAATAGAGGAGAGAGACTTAAAATAGTGAGTCGATTGTTTTCGAAGAACATAGAGTGCTTCTCGATTACTTATAAAAATATCCATCAAGTTACTCTCTGCGGAGAATTATTCTCTGTGTTTATGCGGTTATAATCGTTGGTTCACTATCGAGTATCGCTCTTCCTATGGCATTACAAATTTAAAGATATAGCTTTAGAGCCGTAGCACTGATAATTAGTCATGAAACATCGCGCGAACGATTAAAATGAACCAAGTATTTGTTTCTGATAGTATATAACACGATCCGTTAGTATTTATAACAAAGCTCTGCATTAAGAAATCACGAAATAAATTGCCTAATGCGCATTGCGCAGGGAAGTGCAGAAAGTCATCAGAGTCCAATAAGTTTCCCGGTGTCTCTGCGCAATCAGCATTAAGCAACTCTGCTTTTATACATTTAATAAGTATAAGGTCTGCTTCAAACTGAATATTTGACGGTACATTGCAAAAATTACCATTCAAGATAATGTTCATTTTCATTTTCAGACTAAAGAAATGCTCGAGCAAATCCACGTCATTTTTATATTTTTCATAGATTATGCAAAAAAAGCTTAGTATTCGATTATTCGATCAAGTTGATCATAAATATCTAAACTTGCTATAAATTGCTTAACTCTGAGATAGCATAATATTCGCCTGGCAATCTTGACCACACGTGCACATCGATTTTATTTTGAGAGTCATCGAATTTGTCTTTTAATGCCTCGAAAACGAATGACAGTGAACTTTTGCAAATTCACTGGCATTTGAAGCAGCCATCAGCCATTAAATGTTTCATTTCCTGCCGATTCCTGTTGAATTTTGTTATGCAATAGGACTGGGTTTCCCGGGCTAAATTCGTATAGGTGAAGAGCAGATATACCTATTAATTTCCAAAATTCGATTTAGAATAAATAATCAAAACGCTCATCATACAGAAATTTATATGAAGATCGTTCTTATTTAGAAGTAGATTTTCAAAAATAATAGAAAAAGTTTCAACTAGTATTTCAAAACTCAATAAGAAAAAAAAAAATACATAAAATTATGAAACAACGCGATAATTATTATTAACGTTATCTGCGTACGAGGATCGAATAATTTTCGTACAGTGACTCGCAAATGCTATATCTTTGCTCAAGCTATTTCTGGCATCATTACTATTTACATGGAAATCTACAATTTTCCTAGCTGTTGAATTTTCCTTCCATACAGTAAAGTCGCGCGGTATTCGTCGTAGTATATACTTGTCACATTTATTTGAAATAGCACATTCCTTCACAGAATACCTATATACTGATTAATAAAAATGATCAATAAATTCCCAAGCACTCGCGCAGCAGCCCATTATGCATACCTATACACTAATACGTAACTTTTTGTGATGCAAAATTATAGAAATCTTTCCGTCTGTTTCAGAAAAATGCCGGCCTTAAAACTTTTCGGCCGGAAATGGCTCGCAGCCACGGATGATCTCGTTTATCCTGGTCTCTTTGAAATATTCATAAGGGTTGTATGGTAAGTTTCAAGGAAAGCAAAAAGAAAAAAAAATTGTATAATTAGTAACGAGCTACTTATTCATATATTCAATGAATCGCGTCGAAAAATTGCAGTCAACAGCTCTCGCATCGGTTACATGATTCTCGTACATCAATTTTTTTGTTCGCGGAGATCGATCTAATCAAAATCCGTGACTATATCCGACACGACATTTGTTTTTTTCACGAATATTGAATTACCTAAGTCGAGGAAAAAAAAAGCCTGCAAAGAGCCAATATATATATAAGGACTGCATATATATGTATATATATAAAATTGAGCGAGACGCTTGTGTGTCGACAGGTTCGTGTTGATAGGAATAGCCTGTCTGAGGTATTACGGCGAGACTTGGAAATGCCGATCGGGCGGAGATCTCGTGAGAGTTTTTCTCATAGGCGAAATGGCCATACTCGGGATCGTGACGATCCTCATAATATTCATAGTGAATCACAGCGCACGAGGCTCGATAGCTGACACTTACGCGCGACGTTACGTCCAGCCTCTGCTCACCGTCAAGTAAGTAAACAACGATATATATTTTCGTCGTCGTCAGACGACAGCACGACAAAAACTTTCAATTGACCTTCACGATTATTGAAACTTTAACGTCCGGGCGAAAAATATTTGTATGCATATACTTGTTTTGTTTCAAGTTTTTTTTCATCCAAGTATACTTTATAGTACTAGCGTAATTTATGCTCCATAAAAGTTAACGATAAGTCATTTTTAAAAAATACACCAGCATGCACCACACGCATATGCATAATTATTGGCAGTATATATTAACCGAGCAAATCTATTCCGGAAGTTAGATTTCAAAACGTTACTCGTGTATGCATTTTCCTATGTATTATAGTAGGCATATTATACATACAAACGAAACGTTATGTCCGCATGAAAATTTTACCGTAGTCTCAAATTAAAAGTCGCTCGAATATGTACTTCTCTTTAGAAGGTATTCCACTTGAACCATATTATAAATTTGAATCTATCCGTCCACAGAGTCCTGCTGATACCAGCTGAGATAGTCTGGAACATCCTGGGAACGATATGGCTGTTCAGCGACGGGGTCGAGTGCAGTAACGAGCACTACACGATAGGTGTGGTGGAAGCTCTGGTGATATTCGACTGGGTGCTAATCGGTCTGACGATTTTCGGCCTGGCGTTGATCTTCGATCCACTAGGCTCGCTCGGCCTCGAGGACAAGGAACTCGAAGATTCGGTCGAGCACGGCAAGATCTCGAGAATCTGGCTAAGACGCTTCAAATTCTTCTGGTGGATGAGGCGCGACGAGAGCGCCAGCGAGACTTTTCAACATGTTGCTGGTGAGACATAGGTACATGCGGGTGAGGCCGAGTAGTGCACGGGATAATTATACCATATATACGAGGGTTTCGAACTTTCGTATATTGAGAGAAATTTTTTGACGTTATTGATAACTGCAGTGTGATTATGTTTCCTGGTATAATCTCTGCGACGTTCACAGTCGTCATCTCGGGGAATATATATTGACGCAATGCGCATCTTATAAACGAGACGAGCAGTTAAGGACATTTTTTTTTTCTTTCATCAACTCTCAGAGATCTCGCCATCCAATTATATATATTCTCCAATCATCAGTTTCGAATGATGCGCGCCGGGCTTCGTATAAATGGGTCAATCCACGAGAGCGCACGAATTATATATCTGATGATGTGACGGTCTTGTGCTCCGAATCGTCGTCGTTGCCTTCATTAACATTTCCTATGAATCATTTAATGAATTGACAAATATATTACTTTGCCCAGTGCGGCTCCAGTAATTATATCATTGAGCCAATGACGATCGTTGAGAATTGATCGAGAGAATTGATTTTTTTTTTCAACGTCAACTATCTAATAACTATTCGAATAAGGCTGATGATTGTTTCTTTCACATTTCAGGACTGCTGAGCGCTTTGTTTCGCGGAACAGATCTGGTACCGTCTGACGTCATGGCAGGATGTGTCCTGCTGAGGGTCAGGCAAAAGCGTGAAACGCTCGAGTTGAGAAGGCTAAACATCCTCGAACGACCGAAATACACTGCTGGTATACATATATACACTATCGATTTTGCATACACCTAATTATATATATAATGTTTTCGCTCCCAAGCCACAAAAAAAGTCCTGCGTATATTATTATGATTATGAAAAAAGAGAAAAAAACAGAGAGAATCTCGTCACGTCTCCAAAAGCCGGGCAAACAAATTATCATAAACGCACATTAGCCCACGAGAAAGCTAAATGACTTACCGATTTCCAATTTCGCACGTGTACAGATGGCGTCAGCATATTCGCGGGGGCGCCTGACTGGATGTCACTCGAGTGGGCCCATCACTATCTCCAGCTGTCCATCGCCTCTTACGGTTGGCTCTTTGTCATCTACAGGCACGCCTGTACCGGATGCTTTCGCCTCGTCCGCGAGATGACGTGCTGCGCCTGTTTGCGGTACGTGTAAATTAATTATCATGTGTTATCTTGCTTGAACATTTTTTTAAAAATAATTTTTCGAATTTTGCGTTTTTTTTTAATGGAGAAAATTTATAATAACGGGTTTATATCTGATGTATACAGGAGGAAACGGAACATTGTTCTCGACGACAATTGCTGTCTGTGCAGCCTGTCGGGCGTGAAAACTCTTTCCAAGCTTTCGGAGGACGACATACTTTTTGCGTCCTTCAGGAATCATTTGTGCGAGGTAAGCATATAAAAACGTATATAATCATTATATCAAAACTTATAATAGGCTTCATGTAACTGTAAACACACTACACGCTATACTTGAGAATTACTTTTTGTATGAACAATATTAACTATTCAAACGGTAATTATAATAAAATAAGACTTCTGTCTTTGGCAGATACCGTTCGTTGTATTGGCCGATCACAAAACATCGAGCATCGTCATAGTCATAAGGGGCTCTTTGTCCCTCAGAGATCTCATTACGGACATTGCGGCAGCTTCCGACTCCTTCGAGCCAGAGGGTCTTCCTCCTGGAAGCATGGTATACCTATTAACACTCGTTACATCATATTTTTACATAAACTTTTTTAGCTCTCATATTAATTTCGTTGATGTTATTGCTTTTCAGGCACACAGAGGAATGATCATTGGAGCCAAAGTACTTCTAAAGCAGCTTGATCAGTACAAGGTGCTTGAAAACGCATTCAAAATGTATCCACATTATGACCTCACGCTCACAGGTATACTTATTGGATCAAGAGAAAATTGACGCTTAACGCCGATGACATTTTTCCTTACTAATACGCAAATTTCATTTCACTCTTCCAGGACACAGTTTGGGGGCTGGACTTGCTGTATTATTAGGTACATTGATCCGTCCTCGCTATCCTCATCTCAGGGTTTACGCGTTTGCGACACCTGGTATGTGACCGGATTTTCTCAAAAGTTTTTGTATCTAAATTTTTGTGTTAAAATCATTTTATTTCTGCAGCTGGATTATTGAGTAGAGACGCTGCTAGAGTGACTGAAGAATTTGTGTTATCTATTGGACTGGGTGACGATTTAGTTATGAGACTCAGTGTTGACAGTATGGAAAACTTTAGGACTTCGTTATTAATTACGCTTCAAGCCTGCAGACTTCCAAAGGTAAACAAAAGTTAAAGATAATGAATTTGATAATAAAGCACACATTGTTTTTAATAATATATAGATAATCTAAATGTATTTATCAATTGCAGTACAGAGTGGTTCTTAATGGATTTGGTTACATACTATTTGGAGTTCCTGATAGAGATCTAAATAGGACCTGGAGAAATGGTAATACAATAAACTCCATACCAGGACAATTACCTCTTCTTTCTGAAACGCCGTCGATGCGACCAACAGTAAGCAAATTCTTATTCTATCTGCACACGCAGTCAATATATCCGAGATAAGATCTACACGAATGCTTATGAATATTACGTTGAACAGTTGTTGACGCAAATAATTTATATTTCCTCAATTTATCCCTTAATTTCAAAGTCATTCGAACTATTTCTTGATTGAATAAAAATTCGACTTCTAATAATAATGATGAAATGAATGTATGAATACTAATTAAAAATATTGCATTTGAGACCAAATTGCGAATTTCAAATTTGGTACCGATACTTCGTTTCTCTTAATTTATCGATACAAACTTTTTTACGCACGACGAATTACAGCGATTTGATACATAATATACTTGCGCTTAATACAAAATAAATCTATTCGAAGTAACATTATTTTTATATAAAATTTTAGGAAACAATTCTAGAAAGAGACGTTACAAGAAGAAGGTACTCAAAAGTCAGACTTTATACAGCGGGTAGGATACTGCATATTGCTCGATGCAAACCGGCATCGAAAGAGAAGAAAAGGTTCGTTAATCGATATAATTACGGTCATCGTATTTACAATTTGACGGTACACCGAATGCCTTAACTTATAACGATTCGCTCGTTACAGGAAACAGAATAAGGAAAAAAAATTCGAGATGCGATGGGCGCATCCAGAAGATTTTATGGAGTTGTCTGTGATGCCTCGTATGCTGTTGGATCACTTGCCAGAGAACTTAGAAGAAGCTCTCGCGATTCTTGTCAAACAGCAAGATGAGCTGCCTTTCATACTTTGATTCATTGTGAATAAATAAAATTCATTACCTCAACGCTGTTGAACGTTTGAACGAAAAAGAATTTGCATATTCAAAATGAATCTGCAACGAAAGTATGTGAATACTTCACCAGGCAGTATTTTTTTATGGCAATCGTCAACTTAGATTAGGTTCATTCAATTTTTTATACGCCTTATTTATGTACATAAATAAAGTTTTAATTATATTAATTAATATAATATGAAAACAACAATGCTGTCAATTACGTAACATTGCATTAATATCTCTAATCGATTATAGCAACAACGTAAATCAATCTGTAAATAAATTTGAATATTTGTTCTTGTTATATAGATAAATTTATATAGTCTTTAAGTATTGTACTAGCTAACGAGTCGAAAATGGTTTTTAGCGAATCCATGAGTGTTGAAATATTGCCCCATGTAAATAGAAAAACAATACATGGCAATAGACAATTAACTAATATTTTAACTATTTATTACGAAAACCTTAAATACCATACGTAATCACGTGTATATGAAACCCGGTGATGTGCTATACGAGAATTTGTCAAAGTGATTTTGCGAATCTAGACTCTGAGACGTAAAACTTTCGTCCATGAAGTCGTCTTCATCGCATTCCGATTTACTACTCCTAGAAACGTAGGAGTCTGTTGTGTTGGGTGTTGCGCACTGACTGTTATTATACAGTGGTGTTATTCGTTGTCCACTAGATACTAATAAATACGGGTCGAAAGGGAAGAACGTGTCTAACCAATTTACGAAGCGATTAGTAGTCTGAAGTACCGGTAGATTGCTGCGTGAATTCCGCTCAATGACTGTGTAGCAATAAGCTAGTTGGTATTTTCTCGTGACTGCGGCAAAATTTTGTACAACAGCTGGCTGACAGACTTTTAACGGATTTAGCCTACATGTGACAATTTTGGTAAGGTTAAGTCCTTGTAAAAACAGTAAATCTGAAAGAATATATATTTTATAAGATTTTTTCGTAATTATAAAATAAACAAAATTTGATGCAAAAGTCTCTCATAAACTTACTTTTCTTTCCATCTATTATATCCTTATGCCTAAAAGCCAATAAATAAAACATAGCTTGACATACTGAATAAAAAACTGTGTGCACTCTGACGTCGCTATTAGCACACTCTAAGCTATCTTGTGAACTGATGTAACTGTGAATCCATGTTGACATTTCCAATAGGACACCTTGAAGCAAGCTGAAAATTATTTTAATACAAAGTTAGCAAAAATTCGTTGTCATAATTAATATATTTAACCAGGCAATCAATTCTATTGATAAATTGACTGTACAATATAAGCAATTCCATTTACCCAACTGTGATGTATGTTGCTCTTGCTAATAAACTAGCAACATAGGATACAGCTGACTGTCTAATTATAGGAGCTACATTTGGATTAGACACTTTCTGCCATAACCACCTAACAAATGTTTCTGCCACTGTCAATTTGAAGCTACAAAGGTAGAACATGATAAACTGAACATGATGACTTGCATGTGTTGTTAAAATTATTCTTTCGAATATGTATAATAAATCATTGTAAATAATTCTTAAAGAATCAATTTGTAATTGTCCTTCGACGTGGCAGCAGTTGTACACATATGCAAGCACCTGCTCCATGCACACGTCCAACATTTGTGCACCTTGATGTTTCATTTCTGTACTATGACATTTCTGACTATTGTTCTCTGTATTTGTATCATCCAATTTGAATATTCCCTCATTCTCATCTTCATCCATATCCTCATCATCCTCGCAATGTTGAATTTCGGAAGGAGGAACACTAACATCCAAAGCTACCAATCTGTAGAGCAATGTAATTGTTCTTTTAAAAGTGTACCAACACAGATATTAAACTATGGTTATTGAGAAGGGTATGTTATAAATACCTGTTTATAATCAAACACAGTATGTCTTTTCTTAGCTGTGGAGCATAATCTAGAATTTGAATTAGAGCAAATAGATATTGCTGAGTTGGTAAGATTCCTTCTGATATATGTGGATAAAGTGATGTGAGGCTTTGAAGAAGAACATCACTCGACCTGAAATTCATTTTATCATTAGTTATTTTTATATTACTTTAATTACTTTAAAACATAGATACATACATTGGTATGATTTTCAGAAATTTTCTCAATATTTCGTGTATATGACTGATTTTATTTATATAATTTTCTGGACATTTTCCATTTATCCATTGAGCGGCACCTTCCCCAACTAAAATAATGTCAAAATATGGATTGATTTAAAGTACAACTCTCATCTTATTCCTTAGTCATTTTGGCACTTACCTAATCGAAATTGGAAAATAAGTTTGTCAATCACTAGCTTCAGATGATAAATGTGCATACATGTCAAATCTTCCACAAATTTTTTATAAGAAACTATTATTTCAGCAGATCGATCAGTCCAATTTAGATTGAGCAAGACTTCAATAAGAAGCTTGTGAAGAGGTCCAAGCATTGACATGCATTCTTGAAGATCATTAAGGAGCTCGAGTAATTCATAATCCTATCAATAATACAAAAGCATAAAAATGTCAAGATAATTTTCATACCCAAATATTTGAGCTAAAATGTCAATGTCCTAATTAATCAAATAATACATATAACAAAAATTAAAAGATTCTTGGTTCATATATGCACAGATAAGATATATTTTATGAGAACTAATACATATTGATAACTTTGTTTAAATAAATTTTGTTTTCTAGTTTTATAAAAAATCAATACAAAGTATAAATATAAAAAAAATAATAATGATAATATTTCAAACATACCTTAACATTTGAATCTCGAAGAATGCAAACCATGTCTTGGTAAGCTTGACGATCGCACCCATTTTCATAATTCAAAAGTACTGTCTTTAAATTTCTAGGTAATTTAAAGCATATTCTCTTTTGTGAGTTGACTAATGCAGATCTTACACCAGACCCCTTCAGGATTGATGAGACACTGCTAACTCGAGATGATACGATTGACATCTGTCATAGAAAAAGTAAATAAAAGTTAATGCTATATTTAACCCATCTGTGCTTTCAATTTATGTATTAAATCATGCGTTTATAGATATAAACTACTATACAGCACAATATGGTGCAACGTAAACTTAATGTCGACATACTTTTTTTAAATTTGATTACTCATAGCAAGAAGATGTATGTTAAGAAATTTTAGCAATTTTACAAATAAATATCAATTTCAACAGTAAATATTAATGACTATGTAATAAAATCAAATTTTTCGACGTGCTTTGCACATCCATACTGTCAATAGAAGGTTATGTTTGCACAAAAAAAATCTAACTTACGATGATAAATACGGTAGGCTACTGTTCGATAATCAACTCCACGAATCTCTCTCTGTTTCTACAATAATGGGCACAACAAAAACACAAATTTAACGCTCTTTTTTTATTTTTTCTCGAAAAATTAACACGTAGTGACCGAAACTTGACAGCGTGTTCTACACACGCGGCGTGCATTCTTCACTCTACTTTTGCGTTGCCCCCTCCAACGGCTCCAACCAACCCAACCGACGATCGTCACACTCGGTCCAACCTCCAAACTCCAACCGCACTAGTCCAATCAAAATAGGCCTGAAATCGAGTTGCAGTGGAAATGGCTGCATTTTGGATATTTGGTAAATCGCGGTCGAAAAAGCCGATTCTGAAATTTGCAGCTTCCTAGAACAAGGGGTTCTATGCGAAAAGAGCGTGCAAAAATTATTTTTGCTTATATCTCGAGAACGGCTTAACGTATAACAAAATGACTGCCTCCAATCGAAAGGGCGT
>UCOJ01000597.1:0-82211 GCA_900474305.1 Cecidostiba fungosa
ATCATTTTTCTACAGAGAAGGATTTATTTATTTAAACTTTCCACCCTTTCTCACGTGACCTTATTATACCTTTCGATGTGGCTACAGCGCCACCAAGCGGAGCTTGGACTTGCCAATACAGTATAATGTAATATTATAATTTGTAGCATTTTGTAGGCTACATTTGAAATTTCATGAAAATAAAAATATTAATTACATAATAAGTCAAAATAGCGTAAATCTTATAACTACTATTAATAATTACATGATAACATGAGTAATAAGGATCAAGAAAATATTATCACTTTAAAAAAAAACATTTCCAGTAAATCGAATCCAGATAATCATAATATAACAGGTTAGTTTTACATTTAAAATAATGTTATAGAAAAAAGTTTTTGTTATTTTTTTTACACTAGGTGCAACTCTGTTTTAAAATTACAAAAGATAATTCTGGTCTGAAAATAACTAATCAATTGACAAACTGCTTTTCATTATTTTTTCCCCATACCTTTATCAAAAATATCACTTTTTCTCTAGGCAGGCACCTGGAAAGAAATTTGTTTTTAAGGTGCTGGTGTGAGGATAAACAATATATACAGCATAGGAAGAAAATTGGTCAACCCTGATCTCATGATTGCCACCCTTTTCTTGACTTGGGTGTTAATTTACACGAGTTTTGATTTGGCCAAGTTTTTTTCTTCCTGGAGGCACAGTATATTATTATTTAGTTAAAGGATTTGAAGGATATATCATCTTTTCCTATAAAGACGCACAATTTTAAAAAGGCCCATTTCAATACGCCATTTTTAGAGCACCAGAGTAAAATAAATTCATCCAGGTCCTGATAATTTGAAGTGTGATTCATACACTTAAGTTTAACATGCCTTGGACAAATTTGTTTTATATTCATTTGTACTATATATTCTTCTACTGAATAATAACAATAATTTAAAGTGAATATATCTGTTTGTTTGATTTATTAATAAAAAGTTATAAAAATTTTATGTGAATTATTTTCTTAAGGACACGCTACAGTCTTGTTTTATCAATCTATCAACCTAAAATCAATTTCACTTTTTGGAGAAACTGTCGCACTGATTGAGTTTTCCCTTCAGGAATCACATTCTGAGGGTCTAATAAAGAGTGTACAACTGCTTTTATGTAATTTTTCGAAAAAAGATGTAATCTTTTACTGATTGATTTTACTTTTACTGTTATTGCAGTTGCTATGTTCATTGCTATGGAAATTTATTGATTGACATATTATCTATTGTTTATTAACATACCTGTTTATTCATTTACAATAGTATATTACGATACTAGTGCGGTAAAGTAGTTTCACCCTCGTGGGGACGTTATCGCCCGAGCGAAGCAAGGGCGATAGGTCCCTGCAAGGGGGAAATCTCTTTATCCCTCTAGTATCGTACGATATTTTATGAAACAACGTACGTAAACCGAGATTTAGCGAGTGCATTTTTGCACGAGCGTGGCATAAATCGAGGTTTACGTCATGGCGTGTGATAAATCTCAATTTACGCACGTTTATTCATAAAATATCGTAATTTATATTAATGTGCATAACTAGTGCGGTAAGTTCCCGATCATGCACACGGGTTTCATGTCGCACGAGCAAAGCGAGTCCGCCCGCGTAAATTGACCTCCTGAATCCGAATCGGCGAGGTGTTTTGCGCTAAATCGGTGCATTATTATTTTCAAAATTCCGCTCCAAAAAATTTGTTTTCAATTCTTCGTAAAAGTATTAGTAATTAAATTTGTACGAAGAATTTTTTTGGAGCGCAAAAGTGAAAATTTTGTAAAAATTATTTATAACTAATTAATGTACATACATACGTACCGTTTTAGCGCAAATCACCTTGCGGATTCGGATTCAGTAGGTCAACATATACGTAAGAAAAACGCTGGTGGAACCCTGGACTTTGACAGTGGTTGCGACAACAGGACTATTTCTGCTTTTACTCTGGATTAGGGCCACTTGCGTAATTTGCCGCCGAGCGAAACTGAAACGAGCCTACGTATGTGTCGCAGTTCTTAGAAGTGAGGTTATGCGACGTTTGACGCCCTGGATTCGAAGATGTGTTTGCAGCTTACACGCGAGCGTAAAAACCCAACCCGTTTCTCTCCTAAATAGCGTAATATACTATAATGTACTTCCTGTAATTAAGATTTCCTTAATCGAAGTGCCAAGAACTTTTTGAAGTATCGTAATAGGCACATTATTTGTGTAGATAATTACGCTTTTCTAGAGATTGGAAAATTAATGTAAAAACGGTTCCTTTCAATATACTACCATTAGCGCACGTGAGTCCGATGTGCTATCATCAGTAGTTTTTGACATTCTAGTATATAATGCTTTTGATAACCCGATGAATACAAATTAAATAAAAATTACGCTTTCCTAAAGATTGGAAAATCAATATTGAAATCTGTTTCCTTCAATGTACTACATGAACGCACACGAAGTCGGCGGTGCACAATCAGTTAAGTTTTTTATATCATATGCTGGTGTATAATTTTTTTGAGAGCTCAATGAGAACAAATTAAATCAGATTTCTTTTGTTAAAAATATAATTATGAAATTGAATCTTTATGACAAAATTTACTACATACTGAACAAATATATTTTAACATCTATAGGTTTATGGCCATATCAACCGAGAATCAGCAAAAGATTCTTCTTTATAACCTATGGAGTTTCGTCATGTTCGCTTATACTGGCGTTGGTAATTATTTTAAATTTGTAAAATGCATGAAAATACGCTAAAAATCTGATAAAAATTGTTTTTCTAAAAAGATCGCTGGTTTATCCGAAAAATGGAGCACGAATCCCATCATAATTCTTGAAAACATGTATGCAATCGTTTTCCTTACTACAGCTTTTTCTGGATGTTCAATTTTATATATGCAAGAAAATAAGGTATTTATAAATATGCGTATATAACAATAAAAACAATAAAGGTTTCAATCATTTGATGCGATTATAATATTATGACGATGAACTTTAACCTAAAACATTTTATGTAGATTATAGAATTCTATGATAAAATCGAAACTGACTGGGAAAAGTTGACCGATAAGAGAGAAATAGATATACTTCAAATGTATACTCGAAAGGGGCGGCACATATCAGTCTCGTACATCTGTGAGTATTAAGTTAAATTTTGTATTCTAGTTAGGTATATGGTAGTTATTTATACAGAAGAAATATTTATAGAAAAAAATGTTAAATTCTTTGACGTTTTAACCCGCAGTATATGGAGTGCCAGCTTTTGTCATTTTCACTTCCCTTACGTTCTTGCCACCGATCCTAGACACTACTTCGAGGAAGGAATATTCTCATCTCTTTCCTTATTACTTTTATTATATGATAATCAATGAAGATATTCAGTACTATCAGATGGTACTGCACTGTATGATATCGTTTTCCTATTCCGGTATATGCTATTTGGCCGTCAACTGTTTTTTTGTATACAGTGTAAATCACGTTTGTGGAATATATGCTATTACTTGGTAAGAATATTTTTTATTTATGCATATATTTACTTTGGCGCGCACCTCACATCTCCGACTTGCAAGTCCGATCACATAAACACGTCCAGGGCCCAGAAAATCGACGTTCTCGTCGATCATTTTCGCAGCACTGCAGCAGAACTCTTCTTTTATTCGCACGCGTCATTCGTATCTTCGTGATAATTTCCTACTTTCCAGGATGCAACCCCTATGAAAAAAGTCTGCAATAGATAAATCTGCAGAGTAATCTGCAGAGATCTTTGTAGAGTTATGTGCGGTTTTTTTCTGCAGATTTGTTTGCAGATTTCTCTGCAGATTTCTGTACAGATTTCCGTACATATTTCTCTGCAGACTTTTTTTCTTAAGCGAATAGTACACATTTATATAAACCACATTTATGTATTTTATTGACCCCCGGTAGATAAGACAGGCAAATAATAGGAACAAATAATCCATCCGTGGACGATATGGTAAGATCCCAGTTCTCGACACTAGAAAATTTTACGTTTTTTGTTATTCTAAAAAGTGACAGGCATTCGGCCCGAACCTCGAATCTCCGACTTGCAAGTCCGATACCGTACTACCGTTTAAACCATGGCCGCTATCGGCAATGCACTTTTTCAATCGCTCTTTTATTGTAATGTTTCCTTTGACGTTTCCATACATAATAATACCCACTGATAAATTAAACAGTTTTACATTAATCTTAAGTTTATTATTATTAAATCTTCTCTCAGTCATAGGATAGATAATGCGATAAAGTCAGCTGCAGTAAAACGACCTTTCAGTAAATTTAAACGTGAAAGATCAATTAGGTTTAATTTGGTTAATGCTATCGCCAAACATAGAGAAGCTATACAGTTAAGTACTACGTTTTATATTTAGTATAACATAATATACCTTCAAGTGAGAAATATATATAGTAAAAACATCTATGCTTTTTCAGGGGAGTTCATATGATAGAACAAATATTCAGTACGGGCTTTCTTGTCACTGAAATAGCGGGATTCATAGGTATTGCCATCACAATAGCCGATGTAAGAGATATTTCATCTTTTAAAAAGGTCGCATTATTTATAATAAATACCTTAAATAATTTGCATGTCTTTTTGTATTTTCAGATGATATATAATCAAAACAATGCGTATCAACTGTTTCGTATTATAATTGCAGCAGCGATATTTCTTGCTTACATATTTTACATGAATTGGATGGGAGAACAAGTAATACTAATATCAGACGACGTTCGCATGACAGCGTGAGTATAATAGGGGAGGGTGGGACTAATATATTTTTTTTAAAATTGCTGGTATTGCAATATGGTATATTATGTACCAAGTGTGCAAAGTGGACTTTTTTAGATTGAGTGTTTAGATTACAGTACGCACACACACTAGTTGTTGGTCAGAAAAGAAGATGAAATTAAATTTAAAAAATTGAAATTAAACCCCTGTTTGTTAGATATATATATATGCTTATCAATTACGACTGTTTTTTGACCTTTTTGATTGCCATATATAAGGAAGATGCGCTCATTATGGCTACCCATAGTTATTCTAAGCGTAACTTTTTATTGATGCTATCAAATTTTTAATTTTTAATTTTTATATGTTTCTTAGTCCATTTCTATAGTGGAAAGAAGTTTGGCGTGAGTCAAACCCAATATTTAAAAAGGTTATCTGCGCGCGTAAATGTAAACATACATTTTACGAGTTTGCAAAAAAATGCTTCCAATATAGCTATTTTAAGCTATTTTGGAATGTTGTAAATTAAAAAAATGAAAATATTTAATTCCTTCCTTAAATAGTCCTCTAAATATAAAAGTTGTTCCGATTTGATGTCCAGTACAATAATTAGTTCGCAACAGAAATATAAAAGGTGGTCGAGTTTCTCTAGCGTCAAATATACGGCCTAATTTTAGTTATTTTTATTGATTTTGGTATTGTTAAATTAAATTTTCCACTTTAATCTGTTTTAATCCTCTTTCTTATTTTTTGTATACCTGTGTTAGCCATACTGGGGACGAAGTAAACAAAAATATTTTAGCTTACAATTTAAAAATTTCACCAGCGGTCAGTCAGCCGTTGGTAAAAAACTGTAAGAAAAGATTAGTGATTCCTGGCTAGCCGATACTGAAATCACTGGCCAGAGTTAGCGCAATTAGCCGGACAATCGTGAAATATTCACGAATGTATTTACCAGTGAAAGCATATTTTTTTTCACATTTTACTAACTTTTCAAAAAGCGGACAAAAAAAAAAGATTTTTTGTGCGTTTTTTTCAGACTGGTTAGAAAAAGATTACTTTGGAACAGCTTAATAGGTCTAGAAATGCAGATATTATAATTTAAAAAATATGTTGAACTGTATTCGCAATTTTAGAAAAAAGTCGTTTTGTACGAAATTGTTAACCCTGCAGTAAATCGTTAAGTATCGGGGCTAATTCGTATGTACATGGATTATGTAAATGAAAGAAATATAGATCGCAGATCACGGATGGAATTTGTTAAATTACGAATCTTTATTCATTATACAAGAATAATAGGTTAAATCTACTATATCAAAGTCGAATAAAAGTTCTTATACTTACAACATAACTGCCATAAACGAAATTGCCCCGAGCATACATTAGCTCCTAATTATACCTATTAGATATAGAATTTTTTATGAATTGCATTTATGGAACGAGTATAAACAAGGATATTTTGATGCAGTTATTTTATTGACTGGTTTACGCTCTCAGTCGAAGCTCAGGAAATCATACATATGATCGTCCGGCGAAGTTGTAAGACAAACAAATTGACGGCTGGATCATTTGTTGCTTTATCACTGGGAAACTTTTTATCGGTAATTTCACATGTATATATTTATTATATGGCTTAAAATTAATTTCATGAAAATTTATTAACAACTTTAACTATGTCTATTTCAAGATCCTGAAAACTTCGTGGTCTGCTGCTGCTGTTCTCTTATCTACACAACGAAGCCAAAAATACTATACACATTTTACCAGTTATGGAATTACAAAACCTTTCACAAATTCATCGACAATTTAATAACAATATTATTCTGATAACAATTCATCAGAACATTTTTAAAATATTTTTCTATAAATGCTACAGTATAATGTTTATATAATTATTATGCTATAGCGTTATAGTTTATATTTTGCTTTATTCTTGTTAAAGCTACTCTGACGGTATCGTTTAAGGCACGTATATTACATAATTGCTGCTTATTTTTGGATAACTGTACGTATCGAATGACGTATATTAGTCATTGACGCAGAAAAATAAAATCGCATATTTTGTACATTTTTCGAACATATCTTTTGATTTAAGTCGTTAATAACCTTCTGTGTTCTTATGAAACTAATATAGATACGTCGGGATCGAAAGTATTATAGTAATATCTTTGATTGACTTGATGAGTCCCATAAGCTCGCCCATAAGCTAAGATACTACGTGTTAAAATGCGAAATGTATTTTTTTCGTAACCCTGGTAGAAATAGGAACCATTTCTTATCCAAATATTGTGTTATTTAGCCGAATAAGCAAAATATTGGTCCATAATTTTGCTAAGAAGCAGCTCGGTATAATGGCTGCTTACGTATGTACATATGGTTTCTCAGCTAAAATTAACTAATATTTATTTGAGGGCATGGTACAGTCCTACTTTTCCATTGGTAGCTACTTAGTCGCATTGTAGTCTTTCTAACCACACGATAAATACTAAACGAAACGCACTCAAATTTTTAGGATCATCTAATTGCATGATAATGAAGAGCGGATACGACTGAAATTTCGAATGAAATCTAAAATTTGTTTATTACTGTTCATCTACGTTCAGTCGTGAGAGCGAGTGAGAAAGTTTATGGCGTCGCGCTCGCGGCCTTTACTTAGCAAATTTCGAGCCTAGTTTTCTATTAATTTTAGCCAAGCATTGCATAAATCCCTTTAGCCAAATCTTAATGTCATAGCCAATTTTAACCGTTAACTTTCTACCAGATGAATCTGGTTTAGTTTACATAAATTATCTTTAAGATTGGGCGCATTCTATGATTTTTTCCATAATAGTCATTTTCGTTTTCGTCATTTATTATGATGCTGATGCTCGAGCTCCTTAATTATAATTAATAAAAAAGACATTTATTTTGACTTTGCCAAATTTACATTTCATGTAAAGCAATTCAAACGGACTTTTGGGGAATCATAAAGGCTTCACCTACAATAACATGGCGAATAGAGAATAGTTTTGCTTACCTATATATACTGATTTTAAAATTTATATTATTTTTCAAGGACATATATCATTTTCCAGAAATTTAATACACAGGGATTAAAATTTAAGTATATTTCACACAATCACGTTCAAGCAAAATTAATAAATATTAATTTTAATGTGTTTTACAGTTTTTTCACAAATTCCCTTTTCAAACATAAAATGTTTAGGTATACGGACTGCCTCCGTTGTTTTCATCTCATGGTGGAAATTGTTAAATTCATAAAAATAAAAACAATAATAGAGCCTCGCAAAAAAACAAAAAAAAAAAAATATAAAAACGGAGTTTTGGAGAAAAAACAATCGCGTTGTAAACGTTCTAGGAAAATCGAAAAAAAAACTATATGGATAGGTAACCGGGTTCAGTGGAAACGCGCGAAATTGCAACCGAAGCGCGGCGATAGACAGGTAAACGGAGTAAGCGAAAAAGGGGGTACAGGTATACACGAATAGAGAGCGGAGATGAAGCCGCGAGGGCGACAGTGGAATTGAAAAATAGTGCCTACGGCTCGCGCGTCGCTCACAGTGACGAGCTGCTAACAGCCAATGTAACGCATGAATTAACGAAATAATTGATTTCATATAATACCTATCTCAAAATGTTTGCATTTTACGACTCTACATATGTGTGTTATGTGTATTCTAGTATTCTATTCGTTTTACATTTTGCAAAATTTATTTAACTTGTCTAGATATTCGTTGGAGGTTTTAGAGCGTATTTATAGACGAGAGTTAGTTTGATCGCACGTTTTGATGGAATGTAACGAACACGGTAAATCGAGCTATAGAATTTTTATATAGTTTTTTAATTATAATAATTTAAGGGTATTCATATATATATAAGAAGTATTTTGGCAGGCACATTTAAAAGCCAATTTATTTTAAATTGCCATTATTGTATAGCTATAGTTTATCTGAAATGGAGCATCTATTCTTTCTGTCGCTGATTCAATGAAACTCAATAAATTTTTTAAGAAAAACATCCAAACCCGTAACAATTTTTTTTCGTTCGAATACTTACCGCAACGCCCCATCACCGTCATCTCCCTATATTATATAATATAATGTGTGCTACAACATTTTCCCCAGCACAGAAAAAAAGAGGGAAGCACCTTTGCCTATGAGAAACATTCCGCGATCCCAGTTCGCGCGCAGTTTAAAATTAATATCTCTCATTTGTCCGCGCTTTATATGTTTTCAGTTATGCTCGTGCAGTCAACTCGGGGAGGGATGTATATGGCTGCGTCGTTGAAAACGCCCCTCGAGCGCTGTCACAACATGCCTTTTCTGCGTCGGGGCACGACAATGTATTGATAGATCCTCATAAATTAGAGACTCGTCGTAGTATACGCGAGCACAGGTAGCTCGTACGATGCTATTACGATTTTCATGTGTTAGATGTGGTGATTACAGTGGTCGTGTCGTTTCGAGCTCATTTGCATGGACTTACCTGAATAGATAATTTTTAGGTGATATTTATACATAGTGTGTTTGCTGTAGTTTAATATAGATTGCATTTCAGATGATGCTTCATCATAGTAGGAATGATAAAACTAGGACTTATATATTGTTTAGATTTTTTATTAATAGGATACTTTAGGTTTTTTATTAATTACAATACTGAGTGAATAATTGTTGATTTATCCGATGATTGTACATTCATAAATATAAAATACAAAAAATGTACTCGGACATTCTGGGACGACACAATACATTAGCAAGCAAATGTATTTTACCAAGTTTTTTATTGAAGAAATATTTTCTTCTATTATAAAACGGTTATACCTATAAAAGCAAAGTTTAAATGTAGCCTGTCCCGAATCTCATATAATTCACAGCATTTACAGTCTTTTTTTATCTCATGGAGTATAAAAGCAAAACTAATTTATGAACTTAAAGAGTATACGAAAGCAAAACGCTTTGAAAGTTAATACGGATTACAGAGCCAAACTCGGAGATCATTAAATACATAGATAAACAAGTACACAAAAGCTAAGCTAGAAAATCCAAAATAGATCGCAGCATGAAATATCCCTTTATAACAATCCTAAATACATCTGCACCACGCGCCGCAATCCGCATGCAACATAATCATGAAAAACTGCCCCCCATCAATCAAATGCAATCCAGAGACGAATGAAAGTAAAAAAAAACTGTTCCATCGTTGATAGTGATTCTGCCCTCGAAACGGGTTGCCCTCGCCCATATATATATAAGCTCATATATATACTCACCGGCCGAAGATGCGCCTTACGCATACGTATAATCGCATTCGACATCGAAGCGCGCGCGACTGCGGACACCGTGGATAATCGCTGTGACCAAAAGCTATTTTGAGTAAGAGAGAGAGAGAGTCAACCCCCGCCGAGGAAATGCATTTAGGGCGCGCAAAAGGGGTGTTCATTGTTTGAAGCCGCGAGCGTGTCGGGCTCCCCCTCGAGCCTCCCAAATGAGGCTTGTCGAATCGCCAAGTATTTAGCGCTAGAGGAGAGAGAGAGAGAGAGAGCGTTGTACGCGTGCGCCCTTGCCGCGACGAATATGCAAAGCATATGGATGTGATTTAAGGTTGCGCGCCGGCTGGAGGATGCAATGAGAGAAATATTGATAAATTGAGCTTCTCTGACTGCTGCTCTGGATAATGATCGTTGTATTGCTGTTACTGTGAATGTAGGGAGTGTTCTCGTAACTCTTATAGTTAATTAAAAGTATAAAACGCGCGCAGTTCTCGTTACATTTTTTATCAATATTTTTTGTCAATATTCTTACAGCATTCATTGAAACGTATATAATATTCGTTAAAATAGCTGTAGCTGTAGTACTTATTCGTGTTGGATAAATTATGCAGGCTGCGTGAGAGTGCGAACAGCAACAAAATTCGATACTATAATCAGAGCTCTGTAGAGACCTTCGATTATGTGCGTATGCGCAAACAAAAAGGCGTTTTGTTACTGTTGTATAGGTATATCAGTACGAGTATATCATTACGAGTCACGGACAAAAGTGAGTTCCTGACGGCAACGGGCATATGACATGCAATTAGGGGTATATTATAGATACGATCATGATGATTGCAAGGTGATTCGTAAATTATAGTTTGATATGCATGAATAGAGATACGAAAGTTAATGCATATTAGCATGTACTGAAGAATTTTATTGGCATATAAATAAAATTACAATTAATGCATGCTTGTTTAATTATGTTCAAGGAAATGGGAGATATAGAAAGAACGAGTGATACGGGCTGCGTAGACGAATGTTTGCTTTGCGTGCTCGAGCGAAAAGACAGTTTATATATCTGATGCAAATGAAATGTACCGCTTGCTCTCAGTTGTTAGAAATTCTAGCATTTGTGTGCTCCAATATATCGCATACGATATATGTGTGTAACGAGCGTAATTATTGAGATTTAAGGAAAACAATCTGGTGATAGTGAATGAATGTAAAGAATGCACTTCTGAAATTAATTCATAAAACATACAAAAATTGTTCTTTCCTTTATCATCCATTAATTATTATATCCTAATCTATAAAAGACAATCTAACTAATCTATTCTTTTTGTGATTGGTCGCTCGGGCGACCAATGAGAAGTCAGTCAGACGACCAGTAGTACTTTAAAAAATGTATTTGTTTATGAATATAACGACAATTAACCGATGTTCAAGTAATCATTAAATTTATTACCTACAAATAATAGAATATTCGTTGTACATTTGAGTTTACTAATGAATAAATATTATACTTCTCTCGATGGTCATCGAAAAATGATTCAGAATAGCATTAAAGATTTTGCAAAATAAAATCATCATTTTGGTGGATTGCTGAAGAGTATTTCGTTGAGGGGTAGATAGTTTACTTTTAGAGAGGTTTCTTTGTCTCAAAGAATTAACTCTGGCCCCCGCTTTTTATTATCGAAGTACAATATATACATCCAAGAACGCGAGGAGCGTGTCCAAAGTCCTGGTTTTGCAATTCTTTACAAAAATTCAATAAATATTTTTATTACCTGATTTATAACGTGTATGAAGATATTTCTTTCTCTTCATAATCAAACTGATGATGTAATCAAAGCGTGCCTATAATTATATAAGCTTTCGCAAGATTTCAAGTCATAATTCTTCTCCTCGATCGCCATTTACGTCGTAAACTCTAAACAAATATAATAACTTACTATTACAGCATAGATTAAAGAAAAATTCATTAGCAAACTATTATAGGTTTTCACGTATATCAAGGCATAATCGCATAATCAACGCATCATCAGGTATCCAAACGTCAAGTCGCAGCCGCGCGGGCTAACGCAATCAAACGCTTCTTCATCCTTTGCCTGATGTTCACAAACGCAGCCAGAGGCCTGATGCTTCATCTACCCTCCCACGTTGCACGTTATAGTCATCCACCCTCTCGTGTTGAGCCTAGAAGCTTTGCGATAATGGCGAAGGATGTAATTAATCGTCCGTGTGCGGGGCTTGGAGCTAGAGCGAGACTAATTAGCGCGGAGAACACGCGAGTTCACTGATAAGCGATATCGTTATATAGAGGAATCGATGATCAAAGAGGGCTTTATATCGCTGCAGCTGATGCCGGCGTCACTTCGCAGCTCCCTGTCGAGAGACTCGAGTCCCTCGTACCTGCACCTTATACCTACGTGTGTATATACATTATACATATATTATAGGCTTGTATTTGGAAAGAGGATTCTACGAGAGTGTATAAGTTATCGTCTAGATCTGAGATCGTCCCATGATATGTTGTTGTTTGAGGCATTATTGATTAGATCGTCGCTAAAAGAAGGCCGAGGACTTTGTTATTTTTCACAATTTATATAGGTATTGATATATAAAAAATAGCAACAATTTTATATAGATAACAATTATAATTTCACTGTACGCGTAGCGATGCTTCGATGTTTGCCTCTAAATAGTCGTAAAATAATTTAATGACCTGTTTAATGATCGATGATCGACCACCGAGGGGGCTATAAAGCTGACGTAAATGGGAGTGCAAGTAAAATGTTGAATTTACGATTCCAAATCGATGGGATTTTTATTATTTTCCGACAACGCGTTCGAAAGATCGGATGAATGGAAACGTATAGTTTATGTGACGGATATGGGCTTTAGATTAGGTCAGGTAAGAATCCGATCATTGCAAAGGTACACGCACTCCATATATATATGCCCATCGAACAAAAAATGAAGTTCTAAAAGTCACATATGTATATACTGCATTTGTGCGTATACGTTATATCATATAGCGAGAAAAATTATCGCTCACAGCTGATTAAACAAGCTGCAATTTCGAGCTGTCAATCCTCTGTGAATTTTTCGCTAAAAAGCTCGAGCTTTTCGGAATGCAAAATTTCGCCAATATGTAAAGCGCGCGTCAGAGCAGGCTGTGCGCTCCGCACAATCAAAGCCATATTAATCGAAAAACGCGAGAATCGGCGCGTCCGTCAAAGAGTTTAACAGCTAAATAATGAGGCGAATTCGTTAATCGTGTCTCGCTTCGCACATACATACACACACACACACGTATATACGGGAGGTCGCGTGAAAAATCGTTTGAACGCGTTCGCCGACTGAACATATACAAACGTAAAAAAAAAGTGCGAGGGTGGCGCGACGAACAGGAAAAAAACGGTAATTTGCGAGCGTGCACATACACAACATCGAGAACCGCTGCTGCACATGTCGACGATCTGTCTGGTGGCCGAGTCATTTGGTAGTTGTCAAAATGTTGAAATGCGCTTTTACGAGTATTTGAAATGCTCTTGCAGTAGAGGCGATTTTATGCACACGAGTGTGTATATATGCGGCGCGCGGGGGAAGCGAGTGCTCGTGTTGCCGCGAGTATAGTCCAAGCGGAAGAGGGTGAGATGGGAGGGAAAATATGATGCACTATAAATAAGATGAATGTATCGCCGAGCCGTGGAAAAACTCGAGAGATTGTCATTTTCAGGCTGCGCTGCTTCTCTCTCTCTCTTAGCATTGTACATGTGTGTTGCCTTTTTAAAATAACGTTCGCACTCATTCTCGAGAGTATAACAGTAGTTAAAAAATATATCTGGATGCATCGATGTAATAGTAGTACACATAAGAGCAGAATGTGAAAAAGGAAAAGAAGACAAGAGGCATCAGAGAAAGGATAATTCGTTCGAAGGGGCTGCAGTGTCGTCGAAAAGGGTTGAGAGACCGAGCGAAGCGTGCGAGACCAACACAGAGTGAGAGAGAGAGAAATAAAATAAAATCAGAATAGTGTCACACGCGCCTGCTTGCATGATAAATGTAGCGATTTAAAATCGAAATTTCTCTTTCGTGTGCATATATACACGCGAAAGAGAGCCCCGACGTTTGACTAATGGTTTCGCATTAACTATATCGGGGCATTATATGGAAGGCCGCGCTGCAGTCTGAAAATTTGAAAAATACATTCGCCTCGACGACAAGAGATTAATAATATTTCGTTGCTGTCTCTCTCTCTCTCTCTCTTCTCGCTTTCGCGCGCGATTAAAACATGTCGCGCGCGCCTAATGGCGTAATGTTCGTTTAAATTCGCGTGCAGTTATGATTTTTTCGAGCGGATTTCGGGAAACGAGTATTTTTCATCGTCCTTCACCGCCGCGTCAAACCGAAAAACGCTTTTTAAATGGACTCGTGTATACGAGCAATAAAGCTGAGGTAGATCAATATTCAAATGAGTGATGGCTTTACGGATATTAAATAATGATACCTGACTGTGCGCAACATTAGTAGACGTATTTTTCAGAAACTTAATTTTTTTTTTTGAACGAATATTTAGATAATATTTATGGTAAATGACTCGACGTATAATATAGAAATAGTTATTTTTAGGCTTTATTGAGAGCACCATATAGACGAAGAAAGAAAATGTCGTTAACTTTTACTTCGTTTATAATAATTTTTTATGCTGTAATTATAGTGCAGCCTATAAATAATTGGTAAGTTTATGTTATACCTATTGGCACTGACTCAATCCTAATGCTGCTTCAATATCAGGCCGGAACAATATAAGTAAACTGCTTTTAAACGCCATCAGAGAATAAAAGCACACCGCCTTAGAAAAAAGTATAGGTACTTATACTCTCGCCCATTCATCCCTCGCAGAAAACTGCCTCGGGACCTATACGCCTTGGACCAGCCATCAGCAGCGCTTAACCCTTAAACCATACAGAACACGCACTCGAGGCTGCGAAAAGCGCGCATGTATATATACAAGACTGCAGCACTCAAGTATATATAGGTGCAACGTATGCGCGTACTATTAGACCAGCCAAACGAGACAAAACTGGTTGACACCTATATATGCGCGCGGGGATAATGCCGCATTGTCGCATCTTTTTCTCTCGGTGCTTTACCGAGCGTAAAATACCGGCCATAATGGGGCTGGCTCTGTGTGCGTCACTCCTTTACACAATATATATCATCCCCCGGAGAGTTGAAAAGTAGAAAAAAAAGGGCCCGCGGGGCCTGCAGAGATCTGTCATCATACAGTTTTCGGCGCCTGCATGATTGATCGTCTACGTGTATATACGACTTGCCTTTTTTTTCTCGAGCGCTATACTCTATAGCTGGATTCTTGAGAAAAATGGCATTGCGTTGAATGCATTTTCTACGGCCTGCTTACTAGAGGGAAGTTTTTCGGTGGTGGACGCGTTTTTTTTTTCTGTGGGATTATTAATGTCTTTGTTCGAGTGGTACTTGGGTAATTATGAGCTGGATTATATGAGGGGGTTTATAGCGCCTTGGGATAGATCGCGCGAGTGATTTATCATGGCGATAAGTATAAGGGTTGTCACGGCCGATACGCCGAGAAAATGGTCCTAGCAGGATAATGATGAAAATATGAAATACGTTTGATTTTATTGCGTTAAAAAATATGTAATTAGAAAAGCAGCAGAGCGTTATATACCTATTATATTACATCCTTGGTAAAGCAAATTCAATCGTATAAAAATTAAATTGTCAGTAGACTGACACACACATTCGGAAATACAGTTAAATACCAGTAGCTCGTCGTATATAATATATCTGCGATCGAAATAGCTAATAATAGCAATTTTCATTTCAGTCGCAGCCGCCTCTCGCGTGGGGGCGTTGAAATATCACGGAATATTAAATCCGCAGCGAGTCGAAAAGTTTCTACGTTCGGGACATCCCTCGGCGATGAGATGAGCAAGAGCAGGGAGTATAGTGAATGAACCGAATGATAATCTCCGGAGCGTTTTCTTTCATTTCGCTTTATTATCATATTATTAAAAAATCCGGCCTGAGAGAAGCGTTATTAAAGTCAGAGCAGCCGGTCGGTCGTATCTGCTGGCGCATGGCTCGATCTAATGATATTAAGCGCGAATAAACGCCGGTGGTGGTGGTGGTGGTGTGAAGGGGCGGGACACACTCTACTGTGTCTTGCGCCTGCGCTCGAGACGCTATAAAGTGGATGCGATGAGAGAGGGCGCGTGCCGAACCCCGTGGTGAAACAGTCACAATTGTGATTCCGAGATATTATTTGACGAATTATATGCGATCCGATCGAGATCCGATATTATGATAACTCGCCTGATGTATGCTGCGGAATTGGCGTATTTTTTAATGCTTTTGTTTTCAAATTTATTAAATAATATAAGGCTGTCGTAGTGTGATGAAAGACATATAGAAATTTTAACCATAGAAAACTCGTAGGTTTTTCGAGCTTTGAATTACTTGACGGCTAAACGCAGTCAGTTTCGAAAAGACTCCAAAAGTTATAGCACGAGCATCTCAAGCCGTCCCAATAGGTCAGTTTTGCTTATATGTTTAGTTTTATATAGTTATACTCGGGTTTCGATCTATACTATCGGTCGATTCCACATACTAGAGATTTTCTGTTAAACGTCGCACTTTTAATTAATATACGTCAAATTCATCATTGAAATGAACACGATTCATATAAAATTACAACTCATCTCTCAAACAACAATAAAGTATTACAAGCATATATTTATTCCAACGCGACTCTACAAAACAGGGAAATCCTCGAGTGCACAAACTCCACCGGCGCGCGCCTACCGATTTTTCTTCCCCGACGCAATAATACCAGGTGCGTTTGGCATTTAGCATCAGAGCTGCACAGCCAGCGGCAGCAGCAGCAGGAGCGAAAAGGCATCGTTCTCTCTTCGATACAGCAACGAGCATAACGAATCGGCATCGTTAGCCCGTCGTACATACGACTATACTCCGCCTCACCCTCGCCATCATTCGTATATATATATGCGAGTAGCCCATGAGATCGGAAGCTGCAATATACAGTCATTAAAAATCGTTTCCCTCTGAGACGTCTTTATATAACCGAGTCGTCGTCGCTGCTGCTTTATTCGCTTTTATTGTCGCTCTACACGTTATTTCTGAATGCGAGGATGAGACGGATAGCACGTCGTTTTAGGCATCGAGCGCTTTAACGAGGATCTGTAACGCTGTGTGTGTGAGTTGCAGTTACGCGCGTGTGTTCTGACGCAACGAGACGAATAATGCGTTGTAACGCGTCGCAATGACGGATCGATTTTTGCTTGAAAACTGGAACGAACGGGCGAGAGATGATGGATCGTTGGATGTATCTATTTGTGGATTTCCAACAATTTGCGATCGAATCCGGCGAATATGGTTTTTCTTGTTATTTAGTAGGGGAGAGGGGAGAAATTTCGTAAAATGAAATTTGATCTAAAATCTAAAGCATCATATTTAGGCGTATAGTATAACCCTTCATGAGCCTTCAATGTATTTTTGTTTCTCATGGTAATGAAAGAAAATGTTACAGTTATCAAATTTCACGTTCATACATAGAGTTGAAAGTACATATCCGTACAAAAATCAATATTTTTACTGTAATACGCACATTAATAAAATATAAACATTTATAGCAGTTACGGGCAATCGAACATCTTTATAGCGTTTGTTACTTTTTTAATTTTGTGACATCTATAATATGAAACGACACATATGTATCGACAATCTTCCACAATATACTTGTTCTATATGGTACATTCGAACGATAGTTAATTCGCAGTATAAAGTCTATTATCAATTATCATGTTTAAATATAGTGTGATAATACTCAAGAATGTTTTGAAAATCTATTTACTCAATCATTATGCACCAACGAGAATTTCACAGAAAGGTTTGTTATATAATACAGTGAAAAATAAAAACTAACATGTGCACGGCCTTCTCATTAACGCAAAATACGCAAAATGCTGTATTATTTATCTCGCAACTTTTGGCTCTCGAACAAGTCAGCTATACAATTGTATACGTACAATCAAACACTCGCGGCACCGAATTCGCGCAGATCAAAAGCTATCGTCGTCGCGGCGGCCTCACGCAGCGTCAAGCGTCAAATCGTCGCGCCGGGATATGTGACAAATCATCAATCACAGCGCGATCGAGCCTCGAGCACTTCCGATCATATATACACAGACGCGTAAAAGTTCTACCGTGAGCCCGGATAGACGACCACACGCTGCACCCATGAAAAAAATTCTCTCCGTGTATGACCCTATACCTATATAGGGACTCCGTCATATGGGTATTATACACGTTGCTAAAACGCACATAAAAATTCCCACATGATTCGATGTGATGCGTGCTAAAGCGCAGCCGAGACTCGCATGCCGACATCAAATGTATTGTGAGCACCCGGAATAGTATCAAAAATTACTAGTCACTTACTCTCTCCTGAACGAGAGCGTGACTTTTATACTTGTCTCGAATGCTCGTCTTGTGAATCTTTTGAGTATTCTCGCATGGATAATTAGTGTATTATTGTGTTGAGATGTACGTTTAGGGTGATTAATGACGAAAGTGCTTTTGTTACGGGCGTGAATCTTGATGGATTGAGAGGGACAAATTTAATTTGTCGAAACGATTTTGTGAAATCATCGCCTTTAACGGAAGTAGCCGCGGATCGTATAATAATATTGGGATACTATACTACCCTGAATTAATTGTATATACTAATTTGTTCCTTAAATTTATAATTCATGTTTGTGGTCGAGATGGTAAGTGAGAGTAAAAACACATTTTTTGTGTATCATATTTTTTATCAATCAATATATCATCGTCGCTTTTGCATAAAATCTTTATTATTATTCATCGAATACATATATATTTACTTTTAGAAGCAATATATTTAAGGAAATGACTGTTTCTCGATCTTATGTTTATTAATGCGTTGTAAACTTAAACAGTTTGTACAATTATCATCTTCTTTGTTTAAGAAAGGTGTGATATCATATGTAAACAATTTTAAAGCTAAAAATTCATTTGTTTCATTTCTGTAAATTAAACCAGCTCCTGACATAGGAGATGGTGGTATCGTTGTGATCGGCTGTATGTCGATGTAAGGAGTAATCACTGTTTCACCTGTTTCTAAAGTTTTTTCATTAAATGTTAATTGGTCTATCAGTGACGGGCGAATCAAGCTGTAGTATAAATTGTCTGATAATTGAGGAAGAACCGAATAACTTTCTACATGGAAATATTCTGGTCTAAAACAAAATTAATTGGTGAGTAATATTTCCATCACAAAATTATTATTATACTGTCTAAAGATCTAAATAAATTGTATTACATTTCTTTCGGTGTTGAATATTCAACTTTCCATGGATGATTGTCATCAGTAATAATTAATTTACCGGTTGTAAAATTGAATGGCGTTGAATAGACAACCAAGCTAAGATGCTCTTCATTATCAGTCTTCTTTCTTTTTTCAAAAGCAATTCCTGTCAATAGGCTATTTGGATCTGAAAGTACTACATCGTCTAAATCTACGGTTCTTGACCCACTTTTTTTTAAAACAAAAGTGTCTGCAAGATTTTTTAAACATGGTTAAATTAGTGGAATATAAAATATACGATATATTTATAAAATTATTAATATATTCTAAAGTTTTCATGAACATAAAATAACTTAAAACATACTAAAATTACATTATTGATAATGAACCTGCAAAATATTATGTAAATTCCTGTACAATGTTCTTACATTTTACGAAATCTTATACAATTATTCTATAGTTATTTTTCCTACAATATAGCATAACTTTGAATTTAATTTTTAAAAAAGATAATGAATTTCTATAATTAGAACACCTGATGTTAATATACGTAATTCAAAAATATTTCGTATGAAAGTTGATACTTCAATAGTTGATATAAAAGTAATAATGCAAAAAAAGTGCTGTAAGTTAACTGTGGGTATTAATCAGCTTGTTATCTGAGTCATTTGCGTTATATCTCCAAATGTATCCGATCAGTGGGTATTTCCATACAAATGAAAAAAATTCACAACAATAGATAGTCAATTTAATTTCAATGTGAGCATTTTTATTTTATAGATGTAGATTTTATTAAAACTATTTTTTTAAATATTTTGTACTGATAAATGTTAGAAAAAGCGAAAATTATCAACTATGATCGATATGAAAATATAACTTTCTTACTTTTACAAGATGTGTAATCCTTGACTGGTACCCAATTAATAGATGTCTTATTGATTATTCCATTCGATAACAACTGTCCTTCTTGTATCTGAATACGAACTATATGATTCTTTTTTATAAGTCGCACTCCTGTTATAACGCTAATAATTATACAATATTATATAACTTAATAATTATATAAATATAAGTATAAAAACACAGTGTTATAAGATAATAAAAATTTGCTATATTTATATCATTAAAGCAAATATTTTACCTATTATTATAGACGTTGGAAAATACTGGCTGTAGATCAAAATAACGATCTGAAGTACTTATGTTATGACAAATGGGCCGACAAGAAATATCACAATTGGCTGCCTTTTCTTCATTAGAAAAATCTTGAAAAGTTCTTTCAAGTTTTGTATACGTAATATCTTAAAAGCAAATTCGAATATAAAGTTATTAATAAGAAAAAAGAAATAAATCGTATTCTTTCATTAAAGTTTTGTATTTTTATAATCTATACCATGAATTTGATTTATCGGATCGCATCTCCAAACTTCTCTAGATGCATTCACCATACGGTATTTTAGATGTTTGAATAATTCTTTCGTAGAATACAGATCTAATTTTTTATATAAATTACGTTCCTTTTGCATGGAATCGAAATCTCGCTTTTCCTTTATAAAAACCATCATATCTGTGGCAAACCATTGTGATAATAAGACTTGAACCTGTGTAAATGCTATGTGCCCACGAATATTCCCGAGCATTTGCTGCATCGACATTCTCCAGTGGCAGACATTTTGCTATAAATATTAACATTTTTACGCATATTATATTTAGAGAAAAGTAAGTCATAATTGGAAGTACTGTTCCTCATACTTTCAATTTTACATTTGGTTTGAACCATGTGGAAAATGTTTCCGTGACCAAAAAAAGATCATATTTCAGAGTGTTTTACATCGGCAATATATTTGTTATACTATTGCGTAGTACACAGTTCGAAAATTAAAGGCCAAGGAATTATTTCCGATGGTTTGAGCCAAACGTAGAGTTATATTATACCTGCAGCATAATTTGGAAAAATTGTACGTGTAATTCGTCATAGCCTAAGTAATTCAATACATTACGAACTTCTTTCAGATTGTTAGCAGACTTTGTGAAATTATAGAATTTAATGTATTCGTATCTATTATAAGAATTCATAGAAGAATTACTAAGTGAGTGTACTTTCTCGTCATATTCTATCGAACGATTTAATATAATTGACCATTCACTTGTACAATTTCTTTCTCTATCAATTTTTCTATTGAAATTTTTGAAATTCGTGGTTATGTACAAGTTCCAATTTTCTGGAATACGGGGATCTTTTTGGGGCTTTACATCAGTAATATGAATGTTATCATATGTATGCTTATATTCCGCCAAGATGCGTTTTTTCTCTGCCAAATCCATTTTTGATAGTTTGTTAATGACATCTTCAAAATAACTATAAATTCCTGTAATGCAATGTAATTACAGTTTATCATTAGATTGTCAAAGTAAAGCAGCAAAGATTTGAATTTATTTTTAGATGAAAAAAGGCAACAAACTTATTCGTAGGAATGATATATGTTTTTCTGAGTTATTCAATATTTTTAATTAATATAAATAGTGATTTTTATACGATTCAAGAAAGTCGTAATAAGTTAGTTAGCTTATTATTAAAATATAAACGGGTTTTGCAATATGAAAAAAAGACTGTAGTGTGAAAAATAGATTTTAATACAACTTCAGAAATAAATAAAAAAAATTGTCTAAAAAATAAATGCATGTATACCTACCTGTGAATAAAACCGGATATATTTTTTCATTTAGCGGCCCAAAGATATCACTGCAAGCAAATAAATAAGAATAATTGTATATTTTGTTTTCGATGACTTCATGGTGGTAGAAAATGCAATTTAACGAAAAATAAATCTATGATTTTTCACTAGTCACGTTACATTATTTTGATATTATAACAATTCAGTGTTTAGAAACCGTAGTTTAATAATTATTTCTTAAAACAAAAAGTCAGTACAAAACAATTTCTAAATATAGGTATGCAAATATTAATGTAGCAAACAAATTAATAGCCATTACAATTGCCCTTGGACGAGAGTTCCGTTGTCATTTTCTGCCAATGTTAACGATCCGCACAAAAATAATAATAAAATTTGAGCACTATTCATAATTTTTTGGATGATCGTACTCTTATGAATATAACATGCAAACTGAAATAATAAGGTTAAGATTCATGCCAGTTTGTATATGCTTGATGAGAAATATCGTTTATTCGATTGATAAACTCATCTTTATTTTGGAGCAAAAGATAAAATTAATAATGATGACGCAATGACATCTTACTCGTATGCGTGAATAAGATACCACGTAGTTTCAATATAAAGTAAACTTTAAGTAATTGTAAGAAAAATAAGTTTTCATCATAAATGGTTTTGAAGAAAAATGTATTTATCATTTATACAAAATTAGGCCACTGAAATCATCACAAAAAGGTAGTGTATATTCAGTAGATGCATCATTTCCGATTCTTGTTTTTGCTTTATTATTTTTCTCTTAAGAAATTTATGGATGGTCACAATTTTGAATGTAAACAAAAAATACATGAAAGAATCGGAAGTTATACACGTATTGCGTAGACGTGTGGGGTGTACGTAGACAGTTCCATAAAAAATTAGCTGAAAACCTACAAAAAGGTGGACAAAAAGAAAACGCAGGTACACGTACAATTAGTATACGCAAGCGCGAAAAAAATCCTCAAGAGCAACAAATTTTTTCTCCTTTCCTTTCAGTACGTCTGCCCTGAAAATTAAATCTTCCTCCGGAGAGCAGAGAGAGAGAGAGAGAGAGAGTGTATGTTATATGTATACAAAAGGATTCGAGGCTCGCGCAATTTCAGGCCTGAATACCCAGGCAAAGGGCCGCAGAGGGAAAGGGAGAGATCTGCAGATGTCAAGTGTGTATATACACGCGCGTATATCGCTGTACATTATATACATGTAGCTTTACAAAACGAGAGCAACAAAAGCGCATCAGGCTTGTTTTTTCCTTGACTGACGCGCACATCTACTCTTTCTCGCTGTGCAGGGCAAACAGCACATGTATACATGTAATAATATACCTATATATACGCGGACGCGAGAGAGTAGCGCGCATGCAAAGATAATATTGTGAGTGTGTAATGAATGCGAGGGTCGGCCCGCAGAAAAGTCAAATACGGAGGCGTTTACATAGGGCGCGATACGCCGAATCCTTTCACGCAACGTCAAATTGAGCATCAATGTGCGGAAATTAAACACTGATTAATCGGAACGTATGCTAATGGGATTCGGCGGCGGCCGCTCTCCCGCGCGCTTTTTTTTCCTTTGCTATACTGTAACGCACTGCAGCGCTGAATAAACCGCCTGTATACATCGGTGTATGTATATATTGGGGGATCCGCTGCTGCTACTGCTGCTGCAGAGAGGTCAATGTTGTTTTATGGTGGCTATGTATTGCGCCCTGTACGTGATACATAATGTAGTATGGTTAATTGATATGCCACTGAGAGAGAGAGAGAGAGCGTTGGGTATATTTTTTGAAGCCACGTGTGTCATTGGCTTGGCAAACAAATTATATGTCAAAAGTTGTATACGGCAAAAGGCAATAATTTTGTGTACGATAATTCGCGGAACTGCCGTTTCGATAATGTTGCCCCAAACAAATAAGGTAAATTTACAATTCTGAATATTTTCGTTTCCGCGCGTCATGCACTTTCTTTTATAATGCATGTTTATTTTCAAAGGCGTATATCCCACTCGTTTCTTCCCACATATAATAATACGCATTCACCATTGAACTCGCACAATATATACTTGCACACCGTCTGACCTACATTATATTTCTTCGGATTTTTAAAGATGGCCATTTTTACCGCGCCGAAGGGCATCGCACGAAACCACGCCGTGCGGTCCTCTCGCAATAACATCAATATAGCGTCAACCGCGCCGATGAGCCTCGATCCTCCGAAATCCGACAACTTTATGACAGCTACTTTGCGGTTTCTCATGATGCCGGGGCCATCAGATCTATACCATCGCCGCCGCCGCCGCAGACTCTGTATATGTGTTTGCCCAGATTAACCCCGCTATAAGTGTTCTCTAATCCTGTTAAAATGTTTGCCCGGTATATATACACACAGTGGCTCGCCGCGTGCGGCTTTGTGTTTGCGCAGCCTGATCAAATACATGGAAGCGCCCTGCGGCCCTAAAAAAAGCCTATGCTTCTCTGTCTTTCTTATGTGTAAGGCGCAGCTGAAGTGGCACGCAAAAAGGTCGTCGATCGTGAATTTGTGGAGATTTGTCTCTTTCCTGCCTTGCGACGGGAATTTCCCGGATTCGATGGAGGGTATAAAATTTACTAAGGGATGGGTAAACAAGGCGACGGGGGTTTGCTCGAGGCAGCGAACAAATGGCTTGTGTGTGTGTGTGTTTGTGTGTTGACGGTATTAAGAGGAGGATTCCGTTGCTTTTGACGTTTAAAGGCTTAGTAATTGCCGAATAATGCGTATTATGAAACTTTATCGTGGATTCTGGGTTTTCCTTTCGAAAGGTTCTATTATACTTAGACGAGACAATATTTTTCTAGAATTTCTTATTATCTTTGAAATGCTGATGAGAAACGTTATGCCTAACGTTTTTCCATCGACACGCAAAATCGATTACTCTCGAATCGAATCATTCAAAAATGAAGCAGTCATACGCCTATTATATACTCAGTCGCGCTCGGAATAGTAGCTCGCCTACGATTTTATCAATCACTCTCGCGAAACTCCAATCCCCAGAAAATGAAAAGCATCTGCAACGACAGGTAATGCGTCATAATAAAATTCTCTCAACTGGTCTCCGGCAGGGCGCAACTGTAATATGACCAGGCGAAAATGACTGATGACTCGCCACAATGTGCCGTAGTGCCGGTTTTGTTGAAAACTCTATAGCGAAAAAAGAGCGACGACTGCGGAGTATAGCCTACTGATGGGAGCTCAAAGTGGGCGGACACCGACTTTTTCCGAAAATCTGGCGAAAAGGGGAGTCTGATGATGAGGGGCGGACGCACTTTTTTCCTTCTTTCCCCGCTTTTTTTTTTGTCCAGGGTGGTCGACTTTTTTTGTCGGTTGGTCTACTGTGCCTTTTTTTGTCCGTGGGCTCGAGCTCTCATTGTCGGGACAACGTGCGCGTGTTCATTATTAGCTTGCTAATGCGCTCGGTATACACAGACGAATTTAGTGTGTAGTTTGTATGCTTTATATATTGGGAATCTGTATTCGATTGCCTTTTTTCATGCCGGTTATTGATTATGCCTGTATCGCATTAGATTTAAGTATTTGAGAGCGATGTAATAAATTGCGTATGCGCTTTTTATGGCGACGCTTTTACTGTTGCATTATTATTATTAGGAGTTGATGCGCTTGCCTGTGTTTCAGATTGTGAGAACAAGGGAGTAGATTTAGAAAATTCATATGAGACTGGTCGTACTTACACGACAGATGGGTTTGCATCGTGAACGATAAATGGAAAAAGGGCTTGTATAAGAGTTAATGGAAAAATGGAGGCCTTATACAAGAAGAATATTTTATTTGCTAAGAGAGCAAATTGACTGTTACTTGCGACTCTCTTTGTATGCTTGCCTCTATATATACTATTACACCTTATACCTGTTAAAAACTCATATATGCGTGTGATAAGCATCCAATATGAGCATAATATGTCATGCTAGGTTTTTATTCTTGAGTCTCAAATGTTAAGTATTTGTAGACTGGTGGTGTACTGTTTTCTGTGAAATAATCAACTCAAAACACAATAATATAATATGTTATGTAATATCCAAAATATGTATTCAATTTACAATTCTTTTATGTTTATTTTTGGAATAGTTGCTGTCTCACAATCGGCACCTATTCTGACGAACGAATTACAATAAAGGCTCGCGTGAATTTAAGTAATTTATTGAGTCAACAGGATCAACAGCCATGACCAATTCTAGAATGAGAAATAATTCGATGGACTTTAGTATTTAATTTATTATAATTTGTATTTTTAGACAGCACAATATTAAAATTAGTGCTTAGTTAAATTCACTTAAAGATCAATTGTATTATATCAACTAGTGTAGTGACATAATAGAAAAATTGATGATTTGCACTAACATTTAATCGTACTTCACTTTATTCAAAGGAATTGAATAATAGGTTTTATAAAATAATGCGCCCTAACTGGCAAGCATGACGCGAACAACGTAGCACGACGTCACCAGAGAAACTTAGCAACAACGCTGGTTGTGCAACTCTCCTCTCCAGCTTACGGGGGTATGTTAGTACAGTTAAATTGGCAAATATTCTTAAAGTACTCCAGAGCTTCACCATAAAAGTTAGACCTCTATTATGAGTTGTATAAGAATAATAAGAGCTGAAGTCCGAAAACTCTATGCCTCTTATTCAAGATAAGATAAAATAGGAGTTTGTTAAAACACTTAATTCAAGTCAAAAAATTAGTGCACAAAACACTAGTACACTCACACTTGAATTTATTTTGAAGTAAAACAGGTACAATCTTTATTTTTCAGACCGTAAATAAAATAATAATAATACACAAGTGCTTTGTTCAAAGTTTGATTGATAAGTGACAGCTCTTCGCGGCGCGATTAGTCTCCTAGGTTCGCAGAGCTTTCAATAGACTAAGTCAAGATATACGAAATGTAAGTTCGCGCACACCTGTCACTAGCCGTATAGCATAAACACAACATAGTATATGCTGTGAAATGTTTATGCCACGGCGCTCCTTAATAGCATATACTGGGACCAGCGGTGTTGCTCATTATGTTGTTTACATGCTATTAGGCCAGTGCCAGGTGTATTTAATAACAATCAGCGCGTGACTCGATATTATTGTCAATATAATAACATTGGCAAGAAGATAAATATTGACAATAATAAACATTGACTAAGGTGTTTAAAAAACGACCGTTGCAGTCAATTACATAGAAAAATATTTTTATGCTCTTTTATCATTTTCACTTCCTCCTAATAGGAGAAAGCTTAATATATAATAATTATAGCGAAGCTGTTTTTAGTTTTGTAGAAGCTCGTTAGAAACATGTTTGGAAGTGTTAAAAGTTCGATCATATTGTGTTTATAGAAAATATGTCCGTATGGATGTGCGTGTGTGTGTGTGTGCGCGCGTTATCAATGTAATTTGACCAATATTTTTGTTTTTCCATTCCCAAATCGGAAAAAGAATTTGTTTTTATTTATAGATTCGTATATAGATGAGTGGCATTTCTTATTTTCGCGCATTAGTCGCATGAGAAGTTGTCGATTTGTCTAGGTGTCTCGTTTGCTTTTCTAGTGCACACAGCTGACAAAATATAAACATGAACTCTGAGTCTAAAGTATATATCGTCCTAGAAAGTACGAGTATAAAAAGCAAACAAGAAAATAAACTCGAAATTCAAATAGCAGCTCACCGTTATATTACTCGCATCAAGCTAAATTTAACCAAAGGTATTAACTCTCGCGCTTCGCTAACTTTCCCAACGCTTACCGAGAGCAATTCAGCTTTCGGCGCGCGCGAGCTGACATTCGAATTTCCAAGTAGCAGTTTCCGCTGCTCGCCGCCTTTATGCCGTATATTACATTATTATATAGCCAAGTGTTAACCAACGCCATTAACCGGAAGCCGTTCTGGCCTTCCGTATACAGCTAGTCGACTTTCGAGCAAGGACTACTGCGTTGTTGCGCTTGCGCTTTGTATTAGATGCGGTTGTACATATATATATACAACAAAACGAGTAATTCAAAGTTGTCGGCCGGCTGCCTGACAGTCGCAGCTAGAGTCGATAAAACATAAAAAGATTACAGAGCTTAATTCGAGCTAGAGCCGCGCGGCTTATTTTTAATGCGCTTTTTGATGAGGCACGTCTGCAGGAAAAGTTTGCAAAAGATCGTTAAAATAAAAGGACTTGTTGTAGAACTGTTTTGTTATCAAGGATACTTGCAAATATACGCTCGCTTTTACTTTCGCATATATCTTTTGCAAAACCCTCGGTATATTGTTCTTATCCTTCTTTATAGCCGAACAAATGATATATATCAGGAAGAGTAGTGTAAGAAAAGAGACTCTTCGCGAAAACAACAAAAGCAAAACAACAGCGCAAAAGCGACTTGGCCGTACTCCATATATATATATATATATATTATAGCCGTACAACTGCGGGTACGTTGTACAAAAGGGAGCGAAGCGCAGGGAGGTGTGTAGCGATGCCTGGACGCGACATCGTCAATTAGTCAGCCGACGCTTAAAAACAGCGGGGGTCGTAAGCCCGGGACCTTTCGATCGTTCGGCCGACGAGCTTTTACGTTTATGCGGGCGACACTCGACGATTAGCGAAAAGCCTGGAATTATACGCAGCTTAATTCATTGAGAACGCGCTGCGTTATAAGCGCGTGCGAAGTGTATTATTATCAAAATGCTGATGCGCGAATAAGTTGTATATTAGGAATACAACTGGAAGTTGTCGAAAGAAATGGCGATATTATATTGATGGACGAATATATGACGATATTTCATTAGGAGAAAAATCAATTTCTCGGCAGAACATATATATACGAAAACGATACCCATTAACATTGCCTGTTTGCAACTGAATTCGATACTCGTTTTCGTAAATACACGCATCCAATGCAAAAGAGTCAAGACTATTTGGGGTGAAGAAGAGGCGGCAGCAGCCCCAATGCTTTGCACGCGAGGGAGAGAGCGAGAGAGAATGAACGACACGCTATATATATATGTGTGTATCAAGCCGAGAACTGGTTGATTCCATTTGAGTCAGGATATCGAGGTGTCAATAGCAGCTGCCGAGCGCGCGCGCGCCCGCTTATACGATACATGCACGAGACCCCAACTTCTCTCTCTCTCGCTCTCTCTTCCATGTTCTGCACTCCATCCCCTTGGCTCTGAATTCACTCTTCGCTTCTTCGACCCTTATCTGCCGCGTCGCTATATAGGTGTATGTGTACGCAGCCATGGATTCATGTGTGTAAGGAGTAGGTGCTTCGCAGTGTGTATGTGTAACTGTAATCTTTGCAGCCGCACGCGTCTATATGGCGTGTCATCCCTTTCATGATCATCCCCGAGGGAGAGAGAGAGAGAGAGAGATTTGTCGTCGAGCGGTTCTTATCAGGTTGACTTGAGTATTGTGCTCGGCTTGATTGTTCTACGTTTTAGGTATTGAGAACGATCATAAAACGGATTCCAATAATGACAGTGAATTTTGCTTTCTTTTTTCTTTTCATGCTAAGCTTGTTACACACTTTGCCGATTTTAGATTTGTATGCTATTTTATGCTTCGTACATCATTTTTAGAATCATAGATTCTTTCAACAAGTGCACCTGTCGCACTTGCATTTGCGTCGTACTCAAACTATGAGATGAAAATATAAAAATATCCATGTGTATAAATTTAATTTGAATTGTTTTACCTTATTAATGACCTAAACCAATTAAGAAAATACTCTAAAGTTATTAATTTCATTCCCGAATCATCTATATTACACGTCTTTGAGAAACTAAAAGCCGTGACACGTCAACGAACAATATTATGTTACGTCTCTTTGTTCACGCCGCGATTAATTACCAGTCGATCCATTGTGCCTTTTTATCTGAGCACGAAAAGTTTGCAGTTCTATCCATTGTGTCGTCAAAAGCCGTACAATTCATCCTCGGTCTATCCGCACGATTAAACAATTAGCTATTCTGCCGCTCCGAGTCGCGGCTGTGTGCGCGCACTCGCGCCCATAATACAACAATAAGCATACAAAGGGCCGACAATCGGCATAATTTCTTAATGAGCGGGTTTTAACGACGCATCGCGGAAGACTTAGGAGGAACGCGCTCGTAATTCTCCGGAGAATTTGCATAACCTGCTATGGAGAATGTTTTGAATGCCGTGCTACTGAATGTTGAAACATCGAGGAGCCCGCTCGCATCAGGTATACCTATAGGTATATAATATGGAGGTGCGAGTCTGGAGTATTATATATACATATATAGCAGGAGAAGAGATCCGTCTCTAATGTCGCGGAAACTTTCAATTGCGCCTCGCGTGAGACGCGGATATAATAATGAGCCCGAAAGGGAAATGGGTACGAAGAAGAAACATTGCTGTCAGTGAAGGAGACAGACGGATATGAGACTCCAGAATGAGATAATGGATTTATGAAGTAATGAGATGAATAATTGCTGCTGCCTTGCGATTTATTTATTTTATATGTATAAATTTAAGAAGAAAATAAATTGTATGAAATGTAATACAAAAATAAAGCATCAAAGTATTTTTGTTTTCAGGTCTGCAATAAGTGTATACGTATATATTATTCTTCTGTATATTAGTCATTAAAGATTTAGGTACACACATATAATTATATAAGTAATTGAATTGACTCCAATAGTATAAAGCTCAATGATTGATATATGGGAAGTATAATGGCTCCTATATAGTATACCTAGAAAACTATACTAACCTCAGTAATCCAAAGAAGTAAAAGCTCGTATTAGATTCGCAGTTATAGATGTACACGAAAATTAGAGCGAATAACCTTGCACTACAGTTTTGCCGATCGATACAGCTATTTTGGCTTGCGACCGACGAGAATCGAGTATCAATTAGGCGAACTTTGGAGAAATCGGCGGCGGCGGCGGCGGTGCAATGTATATATGCATCAGGTGAGAGTTCTAGATTTCCTGATTGTTCCCTGCCGCAACACTGCGGTTTCGGAATCAAGCTTGCGACGGTCGATCTATCAATGCGATTAACTTTCTCCCCCCTTCCTTCATACCCTCCTGGTATTCGCGTTCCTCCTGATTTCTCATGATTCTACGCTGCTTCGAGTACGAGTTGCGAGTCATATTCTTGGACGTTTCTTTTGGCTTTCATAATATGTTTAGAGTACTGAAATTAAATAGAGGATAAAAGGTATCTTTTTGGTGCATGATTATGGTTGGATAATTAATGGAATGTTATAATAACAGGAAATTATTTATACCATGGAACTATAATATTTTTCTTTCACGCAAAAACAACATCATAAAAGAAGGTCAACATCGACCAGTCTCTCGACAATCCGTTCAGCCTTGCAATCAAGCATAAAACCAGCACTATAGAGCAGAGCAAAACGATTAAGCCCGGCCAGCCACAGAGACTTTACACACAAAGCCCATAATATACGAGATCCCAATCGCGCACTCGTCCTCTTCGCATCAAGGATACACGCATTATATACTGCATATATACAATCACATAGTCTCGGGGAATCGTTTCAAGCGAGTTCGATAGGCAACTCGTCGCTCTCGCAGAGTGTACTCCTATATATATACTATAAAGCGAGCCTATCTGTCTTCGGCTCGCACACGTATATATATATACGATTACACACACGCGGAGCAATCAGAAACACTCGGGCGCACGCGTGGATATGTCACAGCCAGGCGGCAGACAGAGACACTCGCCGATATATACTGTTATATTAGTGTGCGTTAGTTCGGGGGGTCGCGTGCCGCCAGCGATGGGAGAACACGCGTGCATGTATACATATAGTTATAACGCGCGCGTACCTACAGCCTCATGCATCGAGCATGAGCCATTACACGAATCGGCCGGACGACCGGGATTTCGCGGACAATCGCTTTTGATGCTTGCGATTATTATCGGCGTGTTAAGGAGTGGAAGACTGCTGATGTGGAAATAAAAGCAATATTCGTATAGCTCGTGTATAATGTAATCCAGCTATTTAAAACATGACGGATTTCTGAGAACGCTCGCGTCTATCGGTTTCATCGAAAATGCAGTACTAGCGTTTGTAATTAAAAGCTCTCGGTGCATCAGGGTATATAGACGCATCCAAATTGATTTTCGAAGAACTTGCAGTAATTATCGCGGAACTGGAAAAACAATCACGCATCCTTCAATCCGACCTCTCGACGCGTACACACGCGTCATCTCCTTGTTTTTTTTTGACGAAACCTGTCGATCCGGCCACGCAAGTCCGAAGGGTTGAAAAAGCGCAGCGGCTGTATAACACCCACTATCGAGCGTACCCACCGGAATAAGTGAATCAACCTGGACGGCCGCGTATACGATGCCTGCGGCTAATTCAATTAGACTCGTCGGCTGAAAATTGCAACTATACGCAGTGTAACATCGTGCGCTATGCCGAAACAATTTCGAAGCTTTCGCTCTATTTTTTACTCTACGTTACTGATGGCTGTCTTTTTGGTTTCATTTTTATTTTAGACTGCATGTGCGCTCGACTGCAATTAAGGGATCGGAAGTTAAAGGGATTGAGGCTTTTGGCAGATGGATGAGTGGAAACTTTGGATGATTGGACGGTTTGCTTTTTCCAGAACTGATGCGCTGGAAAGACTTATTTGTTCACTTTTGACGTTTGGAAATTGACTCTGCTATTCTTGGAATAAATATCGAGGGTATATTGATTATAAGGACTGTTAATTAAATTTGAGGATAATGGTTTGCGTTCGCAAATGTCTATTATAATTACATATAGCTGTGAAAAAAATTCAGCACACTAGCGATATAGTATGCGGAATTAAGCCACAATTATAGTCGTATAAAACAGTTTTGGACTTGCCTTTCCCTCATCGCTTGAACTTTTCATCTCTCTAATTTCTGGTTGGCGAAAATATATAGGCAATGATGCATGTTAAAATGAAGTTTGTTTAGAAATTCTGGACAGACACTCCTTAAATATTTTTGACCAGAAATTCTGCCCAGAAACATGCTCAATTTTCTACCAGGGCTACTTTTTTCATTTCTTTTGTAAAAAGATATGCAGAATGAATTATAATGAATTTAAATTTAATGATTGTCGTGAAACTCGTGATACTTATTTATTTACTTCAATAACGACTATATCATGAAAAATATGATTAGCATCGAGTAGTATAAATTCGTCTACAGCTTTCGTAGAGACTTGTGGACTCTCTTACTACAAAAATCCCTATTCCATTTAGATTACATTTCTGTGACTGTATACGATCGATACAAAAATCGTTCTATACAACACATTACAAGCATAATAATATGAAAACTCGTTACATCCAGCTGCAGAAAACGCGAACGAGCTCCTTTGTCGTACATATCGATTCCGTTTCGTCTGATGCTGTCGGGATGTAGGCAGTATAGGTATATATATATATATATGTATATACACAGAGAGCAAAAGCATGATGCGATGCCTGCGCTCTTTCGCGTTCGCGCTCCAAATAAGATCGGCTCTCTCGGGGTAGGTGTATTTCGTTATGCCTAGACGTGCACAACAATACCGTCGGTCCATAGGTCGGCGGATATAACCTCGGCAGGCGCGCTCAGCTCTTTCATCTTATCGCGATATCAACGTCAAATGCACCAGCCACCGGAGCCGCGCCTCCGCAGCTCACATCTTTCGCCTCTGTGTATATAATACTTCCACCCTCGCTCTGTATACGCACACTCACACAATGTGCGTAGTATACATCTATATGTGTGTGTGTGTTTGGATACACACATGCATTATTTTCTCTCTCTCACGGTGCGGGAGCTTATGTACACTCTTACGCGCGTTTGTAACTTTTTTCCGCAATCGACGGACTTTTCGAACGTATATATTTGCGGCTTTGAGACGTTCACAAATGTCAACGGAAGATTTTCGCGAAATGGGTTAATATTTTTGCTGGTTTTACAGTTATTACTTACATACCTAATATACCTGTAAGGCATGTTGAAATTGTCGGATTTATTTTACGTGCACGTAGGTAGGCGCCGATAAAAACCGAGACGAATTCATTCTGGAACAACGTTTTCATACTTTATTTATATAGAAATGTTATTATTTTAGCCTGGAAAAAACCAAGGATGGAAAAAATAACAATATTTTTATACTCGCAGGAAGAGGAAACATATTTTTTTAGTACAGGTACATACTTGTTTTTACATTTCAATATTTCCGTTGGCTTATTTGTTGTATGATTTTGACGTAAAACTGAAAATACATTACATTTGTATATTTATACAAAAAAGCAGAATACCGAAAATATTAGAAATAGAAGTCATTTAGTAAAAATGCTTACAATTTTGAACGGAATGAACCACGCGTTATATGCGTTTACCAGTATTTATTTCAATTTTATAAATTCTTGAACAGTTACTTTTTTCCAGCCTTAGGCACTTGCGAATTGCCTTGGACATTCACAGTTGGTACAGCATTCACCGGATTACTTGTTAAATTTTTCCCTTGTGGTTGTGCAGGTACAGCTGCAGGATTTGTATTAGGTACTACGGCATTAGGTTGTGGTTTACTTGGAACAACAGCATTGATTGGTTGAGCTGCTGGTGACGAAACTTGCATTACTTTTGTAGTGGCAACAGTAGTAGGTGTCGTTACGGCTTGAGCTTGTTGGACAATTTTTACAGTAGCAGGCTGTGCTACAGTTGTCGCAGTTATAGGTGGTACTTGCCGATTGACTTGTGCTGTTGCGGCTACTGGAACAGCAGAACTTTTTTCCGCAATCACTACCGCAGGTGCTACTGGGGAAACAGTTGGTGTAGAATAAGGTGTAGTAGCTGCTTGGTTTTTCACATTTTCAGTGTTCGACTTCGCGATTGTTAGTTGCGCTATGACTTTGGCACGTTTTGCAGGCGACACAGTAACATTGGATTCAGCCTCTCCATTGCGTTCGTCTGTGATTTTTACAAAGTTCTTTAAATCGTTGATGACATGGCTCGCGATATCCAGACTTTCGTTGGCAACTGAAACAAGAAATGTATTCACTTATTCAATATTTCGTTGAGATCGAGACATTTAGTATATCTAATTATATTAAAATGTTTAACATACTTTCAGTAAGTATTGCGTTAGCCGATACGACGGAGAATGCGATCACGAATGAAAAAATTAAATATCTCATGTTGGACACACAGCGTTCTTCCACTTGCTTCTTCGTTCAATTGCCGGGAATGAATAGACGAAGGAGCCGTACACGTTGTTCAAGAACACACGAACACGTGTATCGAAGTCACGACAAACGTGACGTATACAAGTTGTAAATATTTCATAGCTGTCAGAGTTCTTTCCGAAAAGGCGTCATAGCTTATTGCAAGAGACGTAGTAGCTCATCCACAGTAATTTTTTCTTGCAAACAATATAAATATTTCCTTGTAAGAAAACACTTCCACTCTTGTCTATAATAAAGCTCGATTACATCAGTAAATCTATATTAAGGACCCATTCTCCAATAAAGAAAAAAAAAGAGAAATCAGAACAATTCCTCCAGTCGGCAGCTTTCATTTCCAGCGATAGCCTCCTTAAATCCCGAACAATCGAAATAAATTAAATAGCCACTTGCTCATAATACCGATCATAATCCCTCCTACCACAGTACAGCGCAGCGCCCCATTGGTAAATTCGCGTATAATGGATACAGCGCGAACGACGATCAGAGTATAGGGAAGGAGAACTATAGACACTGCGGGGGAGATCAGAAGTAAAACAGCAGTTGTATATATAGGGGACCAGGCGTATAATATACATACGCCGCAGGCGTCGATTCGCTCTTGGGTTTTTAATTTGTTTGGCCTGGCTCCTCGAGAATTACGCGCTCCGACAGTTCGCTAATCTCTCTCTCTCTCTCGGCGCGTGTCGCTGCGAATCTGTTTCTGAAGCGTTCGTCCGCCGATATCCTTTGGAGCAACCCTCGATTTCTTGCTTCGTCATGCATATATAGAGCACACGCGTGCGTGCAGTAGCCCTATATCTATTAAGTTTATATATAAGTATATGGCCGAGCGTTTATTGTATAATCGAGGATCGAGACCGATCTGCGACTAATGCGTCGCGAGGGTTTTCAATGGCGATTGATTATTGTATCGGATCGGGGCGGTTATGCATGGGGGACATTAATTTTTTACCCTCGAGTTTTTTTTTCTCCTCGTGTGTTACACTCTCTCTCTCTCTCGAGGACTTATTTGTCATGTCGAGGAGAAAGAGAGAGAGGACAGTGATTTCGGAGAGCGATTTTTCAGAAGCGCCGATCGCCGCTTGTCAAATGCATACTTGCGACGTGGAGTAGGTGCAACGGAGCGCGCGATCGGTGAAAAATGTATGTTTAGATGCGGGCTCGAGTTTGCTCTCCATTGCGGCGAGAGGCCTTCTTTTCTGGATATTAATGGATTGTTTTTTATGTATTATATATATAAAGGAAGGAAAAAAACGCATAAAAAAAGTATTTAGTGTAGGTATTATAAGAATAGCACAATTGATACAACGTAAAGAGACAAGTCAAGGTGATTTATATATACAGCCTGCAGTCTAATGAAATCAAGCTTCTGAAGCGATAATTCAGCTCGCAGAAGTTATATTGGCCATAAGTTCATCAAAGAAAAGCTTAATCATCGCAGGAGCGCCACTTATATATATAATAACTGACACATTCGACAGATTTTTCTCCGGGTATAATTCGCTCTTATATATATATAAAATATCATCTCCGTCACGGGCCGGGCTCTCATTACCGACACTCGAGAGCAGGCATCAGCCTTATCTTCCCCGTTAATAAGCCGACAGAGCCGCGCGAGAAATCCGCTTTTTCCACTTTCGTCCCGCACGTAATACGCACATTTCCTGCGCCCGCCGCGTCCGACCGTGCAGAAATCCCTGCAGCTTTCGTCCGTATATACGCGTATTATATATATAGGAGAGCGCACCCCCTCGATATATACCTATATATAGTCTACAGGCTCGTACACTGGGTGTGTATATATATACAGACGTATTGGACTGAGATTTGGCGGACCCCCTAGACTCGACTTGCGATTATTCAATTCATCGGCCTGTCAAAAACACCAGTGCGCGCTCTGGCTTCTACCCCCCGACCGCCGCTATACTCGCTCTCTCTCTCTCTCTCGCTTCGTTCTTTCCCTCCTACTCCTCACATCGACCGCTTTCTCTCTCTCGCTCTTCACTTTTTATCCGACTCTCTCGCTCGCCTCTGCTTCGCTTCTATATATACCTATATATAATACAGACACGCATACCCCTCGCTCTCCTCTTGGAAGGATCTGATGCTGGAGCTGCTGTGTGTACAGTCAGAGTGGAAAAGTTGCTGCGCGCGCGAGCGGATGGTCCGAATAAATATATATCGCTGTCAAGTGTGCATTCGACTTGCACTTGGTGTGCTGATATTTATATCGGCTCTGGTGTTCGGATCGACGCTAATTTCGAGCTTCCATCGAATAGATATTCATATAGTAGCTATTATTACTTTTAATAAGAATCGAAAGCTTTCATATATTATTAGAGCCCGTCATATATCTCACATCGTTTTCAAAACAGACTGTATATCAGAAGCAATGCATGCAAAACGCACCCCCTTGAAACTGCCTCTCTCTCTCTCTCTCTATATATGCCTGCCACTGCCTTTTCCCGTCTTCCATCCATCTTTCCTTCCTCTTTTTCTCCCACAGCCTGCAGAGCCTCTCTGCAACTTCTGCTAAAACTCCACCCCCGCAGTCTCTCCCCCTATACACAAGCAGAAACGATTAGGAGCAATACGCCGCGATAACTGCTCCCTATAATATCTCGCTCTTGTCGAGATACAAATTAGACCTGGAACAATAATATCTGCTACTGCGATTATGTTTTTTGCTGGAGGTCCGTGCTTTCGGACTTTTTTTTCTGCCCGTAATATGCGTGTGTGTGTGTGATGTATAACTTGATCCGGCGAGATGTTTTATTTCCTGCGATTCAGCTTGGATATTAGACTTTTTTTGAGCGCGATATCGTTCGCAGCTCTTAATAATCGATTGCAATTTCTACAAGCTCTGATGATCTAATCTCCCGATATGAGAAATGTGATATTTATTTCCGAGAAACTTCCAATCAACAGAGAGCTCATAAATAGAGGAAAAGCGATGCCGAGCGCAATTCACCGATCGAAGAAAAAAAAGAAGTTAACAACACTGCCCCATCAAGCTGCTGCCAAGAAGTGCACGCGCGGCAATATAATGGAGTCGCGAATGACATTTGCATTTGTCGTATATCGATATATAGGCGTATACACACTTTCTATTGCCTCTGGCATACTCTCGCATATAATACGACCTCTAAAATCCCGCCGGTGCTCTTTCTCCGTTTAATCGCATTTTTACATGTATAACACATAGGTATATACACTCGTGTAGCGCGCATGTTGGCGCGAAGCAATAAATGATCAAAGCGCGCGCGGCGACAGCTTGACCACAACGAATCGCGCGTTAATGCGTTCACTCGCATTATCATAGCTTGTCATCAATCGTTTGCCCTAATATACGAGCCCTTCGATTTTACGATATAATGCTGAAATTGTTTTGGAATATCATCCAAGTATATTCCACACGAGGGGGGGAATAATCGAGCTTTCGATGAGCTTATTTAATCGCTGATCGACCATTTTCATTTGATTCATTTGAAGAGCGTAAAAGCTCGTTGTTATATTGGAATTAAAAGCAGCTCATATAGTTTAAACTTTTTATCGCGCGTATATAATATGTATAATAATACTATATAACGATACACGTATCACAATTTTAACTTTATTATGTCAGGGAAGATGTAGGTGTGTGCGTGACGGCAATTCAGCTATTTTAAAGTTTCAAGCGCGCGCGCGCGCGCGGGCACGCAATAACTTGTTTTCGCCGACATGAAGAGAATATCGTAAACTATTATTCCATCGTAAAATGATGATGCTGCGTAAACGTGTACGGTATATATTATACGACGTTTATAAAGTCGAACGCTCCGTCAAGTCTGAAACATACAGCGTGTATCATAAACGATAAAAAGCTTTTTTTTACGTACTTATATGGCCGTGCTGCTTTTAGTCTGCGTCAAGCTGAATGACTATTGTGAAAATATTACATGTCGATAACAACCGAGGAATCGATAATAATGCAGCTTTACTGCAGCGCAGTATATATATATCCGTCGGATATTACTTTCCTGCAAGCTCAGATTTATCAAGTTATATTTTAAAATAAAACGGGGAGAGCTTGCATATATTTCGAATAATAATAATCTTCGCTACTCGCACAAGCAACAATTTTATAAATTTAATAATCAAACGAAAAGTTAAAACAGCCAAGTACTCAAAAATCCAGAGATTCATCGACAATAAATTTATGTACCCAAACGCAGCCATTAGCGCGTATATATACCTATATAATAATAATAATAAAGGGATAGCAGGCGGCGGCAATGACGAAGTGTGTGGAGGCTCTCGGGCGGCGAGAAAGACGCGGAAGGTGGAGGACAGATTTAAGCCCTGGCGCGCGTGACGTGATATTAATTAACGCGAACCCTTCGGCAGAGCCGTGTGAGCGCGCGCCTCGGGTGTGTGTCACATCCGCAAGAGTGTGGGGATTGGACTCCCCGCTGCGGAAACCGGAAAAGTCCGCGTATATATGCGTCGAGAGACTGCCCCGCGGGTTCCTCGTTTTTTTTCTCTCGCGCTCCTGCAGGACAACGACACTTTGAATTCGCGCGCCCCCAGGGAGAGTATGTATAGGCGTATAATTTCTATACACACACATCAGGTGTTTATTTGATCTCTCGGCCGTTTACGATGGACTTTACTCTATACTACTGCTGCTGCTTTGCCGTGGAAATTAAATTTCGCGCTCGACTTTGCTAATTGATTATATTCCGGGTCAGAAGTGTAATTACAGTTTGTTTCGCCATACTGTATAAACAAACACGGAATCGGGCGTAACTTCTTTTGGGTATTTCAATAATTGAATAGCTCGATTACGGGTTGACGCGCGTGTATTGCCAAAAACAAATAAGTTCGACGTACTAATCACGCGTATATATGTATTTCTCTGTGGGACACACTGTATAATTTATATTGTCAAGTTTCGCGATGTCGAGTGCATGGATTACCTTCTCCCTTTTGCTGCCAAATTCATGCGGAGCTATATATACGGCGCAGTTCCTATGTAATTTGGGATTATGGGCCGAAGTCTGTCGCCGACTCTTATTATGGTAATAAATGGCTTTCTGTCCACACACAGCATTGGCTTGTCCTACATGATAATAGCGGAGGAAAAAATCATACGTGCGATTAGGCCACATTTGTTTCTCAAGTAAGGCGATATATTTGTGAACACGAGTCTGCTGCAGGAACTGAAGCTTAGTAACGTATCGTTAACTCATTGTTACATCAATAGCAATAAAAAACACGCAACTTATGCATTTATTACATTATAAGCTCTTTGCTTACAAGAGTGTTGAACAATAGGTTGATCTACCTTTGAATGGACATCAAAAAGGGTGTGTAAATTAACCCAGCGAAGATCCTATATCGAAGGGACGGTATAAATTTTCATTCTCAAAGCTATACATGTATTTCCTCTCTCGCTCTCTCATACCACTATATGTTCCAGCGTTCGTTATATCCATTAGTTCACGTTCAGATACAACTGCTCATCCGAATGGGTTTTTTCTCGCATATACACGAGTGCAGTATAGCTGTGTGTGAGCAAAAAAGGGCACACACACAGACACGTGTGGCGGTGCACTCTTTTATCTCGACTTTTCCGAGCTCTACCGGCCTCCTTTTTCCTCTGTTTTTCTCCGCCGCTGCGCTAGCGTTCTCTCTTTATCTGTATCGCGCGTGCGAGAGAGCGCCGTTCTTTATCCCAAACAAAGCAATCTCGCAGCGACAGGCCGTATGTGCTACTGCTAGGTGACAATTTATATACCCTCCCACACACTCGGCTGTGTAATAACTTACTCACTCGATACGTCTTTCTCTCGCGGACCGACCGTGACTTTTTCTCTCGGTTCTTCGTAGATGTGTGTGTGTGTGTGTGTTTGTGTGGGTCTGGACACGCGCTTTCGCCACTGTTGGGAGATGTAATATCGAAAGGGTGAAGCTTGAGCTTGCACTCAAAGCTTCGCGAAGAAAGATTGGCTGCTGCAGGAGCTCTTGGACTGCTGATAGATTCGTATATAATTATACTGATAATTATAGGTATAATTTTGACTCTCGCGATAGTATCAATTATTTAAAAAATTATAAAACAAAGTTTCAAAACTATAATTTTCAATTTCTAAGTCATGAGATAAATGTATAAAAAGTTCCTTAGCGCAGATTCAAAGACAAACAATCGAGATACCGTTTGAAGATATGCTCCACTTTTCGGTATGGGTAATACTTAAAAACAGTAAAGAAAGATCTAGCATTTATTTGTATTAGTAGGTGAGCTATACAGGTACGACGGCACCTTGGCATACAGCGGCAGCCCGACCGCCCGAGTGCTCTCCTAATATAATGTACCCTCAGCGACGCCATCTATCGGCATAGCACTTCTCTGACGCGATAGTAAAATTCACTTTTAAGGTTAGGAATTCATTCATACCTATAATATAATATAATTTTGGAACGATCAATTGCGCGTCATTTTGTAAAATTATCATCTAGATCATTTTGTCAAAATGGATTTATATTTATACAGATAATCCGAAAAAGAAAGAAAAATCAAAGCCAAATTCTACTGCACTTAGACATCGCGAGTATAGATATTAAAGCGCGCGAGAGCTCTCTTGCAGAAATCCAATATCATACAGATATCGCGTACATATAGGCGCATATAACGCGAATCTAGCCGGTTATGGGTTAAAAGGCAGGCGTCATGTGTTTATAACTACCTACTCCTCTCTCTCTCTCTCTCTCTCTCTCTCTCTCTCTTTTACTGCCCCTTTTCTCGTCCCCCCCGCGTGTATATCGGTATAATATTATTACCTCGCTCTCGTTCTCTTGCTTGGTCCCGACCCTCGCGCGCGTCTTTCTCTCCCCGCTCGTGCTTTTTTTCTCTCTTCGCATTTATTCGCCTCTCTCTCGTCTCCGCGAGCGCGCACGCTTGGCTCCTTTATTTTATTTCGGTTTATTGGACTTTTAGCTGCGCGGAATTGTCGTGCGGAGCCGCCACCGCCGCCGCTGCCGTTGACTCTATGCTGCAGCGAGAGCGAATGCTCATTAAAGCTGCATATACGCCCCGGCGCGCTTTGATTGCCCCTCATTACAGTCTCGTGATTGCGGCTCGTTATCGCAGCGCACGAGAATAATGGCGTATGATCCGCGTATATGGCTCTCTGCTGCACTCTCTCTTTGACACCGCGCTCTCTCTCTCTCTATCGTGCACATGTACTCGACGATGAAATGCACTTTTTCTGCTTTTTTATTCTTTGTCATTCTTGTGAATTTTTTTATGTTGAGGAATTAATTTGTATGTTTCTTCATATTATGGTGATGTACTTTTGGCTTCTTGGAGGAGGATCAAAATTTTGAAAAATAAAAATTAGTGTTCAAGTAGGAAAGGCAAAAATGTTAACACTGAGATTATGAAATTAAATAATTTCTAAAACGAAAATGTTGAATTGTAATATTACGAATAGTCTGAAGAATTTTTATTCTCAAATTTAGCATTTCATAAATCAATATGTGATTTTCTTATCTCGAAGATTTATTTTTCAAATTGTTTATCTCCACCCATCCACTTCACACAATCAAGAAACTGAAAAGTCCTTAAAATAATTTCTAAGTTAGTTTTACCGTTGCTGGGTGAACAAACTCAAATTACTTTATAAGCGTTATTCAAGTATATAATTTTTATTTGGAAACTCGACGAATACAGCAAATTTATGAAAAATCAATTTTAAACATAATTTCAACAATTACGTCAGAAGCGATAACATGTCTGTGCACGCGATTCGATCGCAATTATGTCAAATTCATCTCACTGAGAATTATAGTCAGCACTGATTCATGTTAAACATTCTCACTATACATGCACACTAAAACCAATTGTAACAAAATCGCTATAAATATATCGAAGTTATACATTAACAAATAAATGAACAAAAAATGTTAATGTATAACTTTATATTATTAGTGTCCAAAAAATACGTCACCGTAAACACAGACACATTTCTCATTAAACAGAAAAATACTCAGCATTCATTTCGTTAATCTCACCGCACACACAATAATAGGCGGTATACACACGGTATATTAAAAGATGAGAAATAAAAGAAATTTCTATTTTAGCCGTGCCCGTTGCAGACAGCATTCTCTCTCTCGCCGCGCTCTCTTTCATTCCCTCGCTCTTCCCTATCGAATAATCGGAGCTTGGCGCCTTGGCTGAAATTTAGCTCAATTAAAAATATGAGAAAAGCCGTCCGGAGGACTCGATATCCTGGCTATAGGCGAGCGCGCCCTCCGCGAGAATGAATAATTAACTCCTTCGATAAAATGAATCACTTTCGACGCCTTCCTGCTTTTCGCTCTCTTCCTCTTTTTTTCTTTCTTCTCCTTCTGCAGCCGATTCGCGCATTAATTTGACGGAAATTGAAAAGGAGCCTTTTTCATTGATATATACCTATACTTATTCTTACGATTCGCAGGATATATATAATTAAATCTTGCTCGCTTCCAGCAGTGCGCATATCGTCGTATATTGGCGAACTTGATGAATCTTTTTAAATTTTGTAAAATAGTTCTCCTTATTTTTTAACGTAATCGATATAAAATTCACGTTATATACATTATAAATGACGGAACGACACACGCAATTATATTACAAAAACTACTGTGAAATTTGATTTTCCGCGATAAACGTCCAACTAAATAATACGAGAGACACACCGTACCAGATATAATATATAATTATTCCGTTAAATGTAAAACGGCCCGACGAATGGAAAATACAATATAAATTTTATTCCCTCCTACTCTCTCGCGGCTACTGCGCGAACAACCATATACTTTTTCCCTGTATAATTACCCTCTCGGAGTATAGGTGGTAGTGGTATTAAAGCGGCTCGATTTTTCCCTTTCCACGCGCGCACTACTCTTTTTCTCCCTATACCTATATACTCTGTCTCTCCTTTCATCGCGCTTTTCCGCACCTCTTCCCTTTTTCGCCGCAGCAGTCCTCTCTCGATTTATATAAGCCAACCCCAGCCGGGGCGGCTGCTCTCGCTCTTATAATAATTCCCGATTCCACGGCCGGAGAGCCGATGTTCATTTCATTATTTTTTTCCTCTCTCTCTCTCTTCCACCCTATACTTCAGGCCTCCTATATTACTCAATCGTTTTTTCTTCTTGCTCTCTTTCGCACCCCCGCCTTTTTTTCATATACCCGATTTCTCTCTTCTACGTCATCGATAACGCGTACTTTTAATTCGAAAATCGCCGATGATGATTCCGTGCAGTCGGTCGTTTAAAAATCCAATCAAAGTAACTCTCTAGGACGTTTGAATCGTATACGTAGATGATTCACAGCTTGCAAAAGAAAAGAAACATGTTGGATGCAGCGCAAGCTCCCGAGAGCGAGTCATTGGCCATTTATCTGCAGCGCAGCTTCTGTCCCGATTGATCAATAAAGAAGAAAAGTACAACATCGTCCCGCAGCGCTGCTCATCCATTCTCCTCGAGCGCAAGTCTTGATTCACCTCCTCCCCGCTATTCGCTTACCGGCTGATAAGTCGCGAGATCCCTCTCTCTCTCTCACACACTCGCAAAATCAAGAGTAAGAGAGAGAAGGACGAGGGAGTGGGCGTGTCGGTCGGCGACTCCTCGAGGGTAGGGGTTTCGCTTGCTCCTGTTGGCTGGCCGCCCAACTGCGCGACCCCCCACGTGCGCGTCTCTGTCTCTCTGTCTCACTTTCGCGCACAAGAAAAAGCACCGAGCGAGCTTGCAAGCTCCACGCACACATATATATATACTCAAACAGAGAAAACGCGAGAGCGCTGGTAATATAGCGATGGCTTTATGAAACTGCTCCGGCGGACTTTCGCGTGCGAGGTATATCAATTATGTGCGCATTACGGGTAATAACGCCGACATTGTGTGTTGTCGTATATAGAGAGAGAGAGAGAAAGAGAGCTTCGTAGAGTAAAAGCTGGGAGGGCGTGCAGAGTTGAGAGCCGTCCGTTTATTCTCCGCTAGCTCTTTTCTATTATATAACTGCATCTCCGCGCGCGCGCAAGAGAGAGAGCTTTATGCTCTGTAAACTGACTGTTGCAGAGATGCGCCGCCTCTATACTCGCCGCGGCCTCTTTTGTGTTACGGTAGACCCGAGCGCGAGCTTATTATTATTATTATTGTGGATATGACGCGATAACGAGGGCTGCTGCTGCACTTTTCCCAGAGATTTCGCTTTGAATTAGTTGGCCGTCGGCGCGGAAAATTGTCTCATCCTTAATATGGCCAGCTATGATATCGCTTTACAAGATTCTCCTCTCTGTGAAGCTTTTTGTTTTACGGGGCAAAGACTATAGCTGCTGATGCTGCTTTTCAGACTTTTTAATTGGATCCGACGGATGTATTTTTATTCATGATGTCCTTTTCTACCCTTTTTTACCCTCGTCTTTACGAGCTTATCGTTATATATTGTGCCGCTGCGGAAACGCCGGCATCAGATAATTCGCTTGGCTTTTACGCTTGTTGAGGGGAAGATTTTCTTTTTAAACGGATTTTAATGGAAGTTTGTTTGCTGGGTTCTGAAGTTATACGGAGACGGACGCGTGGATGTACCGATGATTTCTTGCATTCATTTTTTAATTTCAAAAACATAAAATTTACAAAGTGAACGTTTAAGTGGTCTGACTGTATCTATTGCTTATCTACTTGTATATTTATTTTTTGCGGGTAAAGATTTTTCAAAGAAATACTGCTGTAGAATCGCGTTATATACATAACTAACGAATTATATCAAAATTATCATCATTTAATTTTACATTCTTGCATAGTATGCAAGACTGCATAATATTACTGAATTTCAATAGTAATGTACAAAGATAATGATAACAATTTCGACACTGCATTAAAAAAATTGTGCGATCATAATATTTCAATATGTTTCTAAGTTTCAACAAATCTCGTATACCATTCAGATTATCATAATATACATTTGAAAATAGCTCAGAGCTATCGGGAAGAATCTGTCACATGCCACGATCCGGAGCCCAATCGAATCGCCCAGTGCCCGCTACACAGGAGCCTCCAAATCTCAGAATCAGCTCAAGTCGATCAAACTGCACATCCAGTTCTGGATCGGCCGCCACGATGCTCGTGAATCTCGCAGCCTCTCTCCCTCTTTTATTCACTCCCATATACACACAGACCGGCAGCAGCAGCAGCAGCAGCAGAAGGCAGCCGCAGTAGATATAGGCGGTAGGCGGTGGAGATAATAAAGTTGATAAGGGTGTAGCGGACCCCTTTCCTCTCTCTCTCTCTCTCTCTCCATCCCACCCACCCACTCTCTCTTAGCTCTCTTTGCGCACCCTTTCGTATATATACATATATATACTTCACCCTACGTGTATATAAGCCCCCCACCATGATCGCAACTAGGGGCGGAGTCAGCTGCATCCCCTGCTCGTCGAGGATTGGCCGACTGCAGCCTCGCGCCGTCAAATAAAATCCAATCGCTCGGACCAAAGGAATGCCGGCGAGCGCGGCCGCTATACCGTACTCTCTTTCGTTTCTTTTTTTTAGCGCGCACCTCGACGATCCCCCCACCATCTCTCTAAGAGGGACAGAGCTGGATTTCCCCTTAAGGGGCTGTGCAGCACCCTTTGATGGGAGTATGATTTTATTACAGCATTACCGAGGAGAGAAAGGAGGGAGTACCAGAGTATATAGCTCCGGACCCCGAATTGCTCGACTCAAGCTGTATTATCTCACCTACATATAGGTATATGTAATAAGAAAGACCTGTGGGTATTATAACGTAGGTGCGGCACTGAGCCAGTGCGGATGAAGACGCGCCGCAGAGGGATAATATAAATGTGCGGACGAGGAATGGAATTATAATACTTTTGCAGCCAGTCGTGAGAAAGGGATGAGGTTGGATCGTATACGGATGAGTGTTTTATGCGGGATAAACGCTTTTCGGGCAGTGATTTACATGTTCTTATCCTCGTATACCAAAAACAGAAAAAGTAAAAATATTTCAAACACTCAGCCTCCAGCTACACCAGTGTCACAATGTACCTATTATATAAAAAGCCCATAAAGCAAATAATAATAATAATAATCCCGCAGCCAAATAGCGGTATATCGGCAGTAAAGTCGTGCTCGCAAACACATCGCACGAGAGCTTGACAGGACCCACATCACGCCTATATAATACATCGATATAAACATATCGGGCACATACACACGCGTATTCAAATATTTATAATGTTTGCAGCTCTACTCGGTGGTGCCTGATGTCTATTTGCACTAGCGCTAAAAAAGAAGCCACACACATCGGAGCCTGGAGAAAGAGAGAGAGGGTAGTAGTAGCAGCAGTAGTAGCTCTGATATTCTCGAGGGGGCTGCAGCGCCGTTGAGAAGGGGATGGCTGCAGCGCCAGTTTAGCACTAGGGGTGGGGATGTCAGGGAAGGAATGGGGAGATCTCTCGCGTGTGTACAGGGCTCGGCAAGCTGAGGCTGATCATTCGAGGGCTGCAGTTGCCCGGCACACGCACGCTGTGTCACAGAGAGAATATATGTATATATAGGTATATATACATATATATATATACGAAGTCAAGCCTCGTGTCGTGCGACGAGCGCTTTGCGAATTCTGATGACACGCGCGCGGATCATGTGATATTGCTCCAGTTTTCCACGGTAGATACTTGGTGACATTTTGAGATTCGAGTATGTATACAATGGCGTAAGATAGGTATTAAAAGTGCGATTTCGTGGTGACGAGTGGTCAGTATAGAATAACACAACAATCGTATAACATGAACAGTAGACTGTGAGGAAGTATATAGTAAACGATCGTCGATAAGCCACAAGTTCCAGAGGTGAAGTGCTTCAGTGTGTCTCGATATCAGGGTGATGTTTCCCTCGTCGGCGGCTATGCTGAAGAATCTGCAGCAGAGCGCAATGGCCTCGCCGTCGTTCCTCATGGAGAACCTGCTCCAGAGCAAGTCGACCACCGGTGCAGCGGACCTCACCAGTCTGACCTTGAACTGGGCGGCTAGTCTGGTAGCACGTCAGCGCGAGAGGGAGTCAGCAGTTGCCGAGAACCTCGCCCGCATCCAACAGCAGTCCAACCGATTGTCAGACCAGCAACAGGAGTCGGACAGAAGATCGGATCAGCAGCAGCAGCAGCAGCATCAGCAACAGTTTCAGCAGGGCAGATCGAGACTGTCGGAGGACTGCGAGCGGATGCTGTACGGCCAGGACAAGGACTCGCGGAATTCGGTGTTGATGGACTCGGAAGCCGGTGACAGCAGGTACGCGAGTGACGGTGGCACCTCGGCGATCGACAGGCTCAGCGCGATGGAGAGGCTGTCCGAGCGGATAGAGACGAGGTCCGGCTCGGCTATGGACTCGAACAACTCGATGGACGAGGATCGGGGATCCGGTGCCGAACTCGATACCATGTCCGAACGCGACGAGGACGTCACTGCTAGACTGCCGCCGCATCAACGCTTCGAGTTTGTCAGGAGTCAGCAGCAGCAGCCGCAGCATCAGCAGATGTATTCTCAGCAACAGCAGCAGCAGCAGCAGGAGGTGACTGCGAGGATGGACAGGGACTCGGTGGAGAGATTGGATGGAAATAGTCGGATCAGCGAGGAGACCTGCAGCTGCGGCGACGAGCAGTGCAGTGGAGGCATGGCTTGCAGGAGGATTCAGGAGAAGGAAAAACCTCAGCTCAAGTTCAGCGTCAACGCGATCCTCGGAGGCAACCACGATCGACGGCCCAATCCTGGTAATTCGTTGAATTGTGAAATCAGTTATCCTTGTATCTTTAAGCTTTCACGGAGATCGTTTATCACTTTGTGAGATACTTTATTTAGTGGCGGTATAAGAGAATAATATGTTTTTATTTAAAAAAAATTGTGATTCTAATCACAAATGTACATTGGTATTGTGCAATGTTTGCGATAACAGTGGGCTCGATAATTAATTTTCAAATTAGTTGATTATATACTTTGATTGGCATTTCTATTAGTGGCCAGATTAATCAGGTCGAATTTTCGTCCCACAATTTGAGTGCAAAATTTTACAATCTACACACCTTATTACTAAACTATACGTTCTATGTATTAGACCATTCTAATTGTCAAAAATAAATTGATACACGCTTGCTTGCAATGTTTACAATAACAGCTCAATTAATTTTCAAATTAGCTAATTGTACTTTGATTGACATTTCTATCAGTGGGTATCAATCAATCGAATTATCTCTCATTGCAATACGTCGATTACTATACTGTACTACCTTAAGCCAGTAAGGCTCGTAATTCTTTCATTACTTTGTATATAAATAACAATCACCAGTACAATCGATATTACTTTTTCATCCATGATATCAAATGATTCGCTTGAATGGTTCTAACTTTGAAAATTGTAGTTTTTCAAAAAATCAATTTCTAACCAACTTTGCCCGAAAGGTTACTCGATGTCATAAGCAGTATTAATGAGTTTATGAAACACATATGTAATAATTAATTTGAGGTGGATCTCCCCGAGTATTTGTCACGTAATAAAACTATTTTTGCGATAAATTAATAACTCCTATCTAATCCTTGTCTAACTAAAAGCAATTTTTTATCAAAAAATATTTATTGTAAAATTACATATGGCCAAAAAGTGATAAAACACTGGAAACTTTTTTATCTTTTATCTAATTTTCACTCTCAAGAACATATTTCGTTCCGTAAACAATTTTAGGGGGAATCACCGATGTAAACATTCATAAAATAGTCAATACTTTAAAAGAATTATATAGTTTCACGGAAACCCTGTATCTTTTAGAGCAGATTGTTGTTCACATGATTATAGGAGTTATTAGGTTATAGTAAAAAATGTTTCTTTTGTATGACATATATAATATGCTTGATCTAAAAGGAAACAGAATTAAATTATTCTTGTATTGATCAAGTCTGTCTTTAAAACAATTGTTGCAGAAGACACAGAAAGAACCAATTTTCTGATAGAAGACAAAAGAGTAATCTTTGCATTATCATGTTGAACCAGCCATTCCTATAATCACACGTGGTATACACAGCCAATCACCCAATAACTACAGCTTCTGTTTGACAAAGAAATCGCCTCCGTCAGTCAGCATATTCATGATAAAATCATCCTTTCTCATCGCCGACTATAATTACCAAGCAATTCAATCCTAAACCACCCCTAACGACTATAATCGAGTCGTTTCAACATATCTCCAATGATAAGAACGACAGGGAACATAATACAGGCTGCATAGCAGCTTCCCCCTTAAAAAAAATGAAGTCCTCTACTCGCACTGCGGCTTTTATGCAGCTCTCCCACACTGCAGAGAAGAGAGAGAGTGAGAGCGAGAGAAGAAGGATCAGAGCGAGTGTAGCGCACGGTTAAAACAAAGCTTCGCCACAAATCAGTGTCGGCTGCAGACTTCTCGTCGCTCCCTAAATCTCATCCGCACACCCTCAAGACACACGAGGCCTTCTCGCGAGCGCGCGCGTGCGTGCGCCAACTCTCGGGGGTGTGTATAGCTCTGCTGCTGCCCGGCGTCAGCTGGTCCGCCACTTACCTTCACCCCAATATTAAGCCCTTATGATTGCTGCCTATAATATTAGACGAGCTTCAAGCTCTCTCTCTCTCTCTCTGTACTTCGAATCCGATGACTTATACTCGCGCGAACTCTCTCTCTCTCTCTCGGTGGATTAGTCTCTTTCACTCCGTCTCTCTGTGTGTGTGTCTATTTGAAATTGCTAATCGCAGAGGTTCGAGTGAGGATTGATTATGCCAAGGAGCTTGTTTATGTAGGCGCAGTTGGACTCGAACTCCGAGATAAATTAATGCCGGTGATTTTTCGATATACCTATACATCTCGCCGGTAATTTCGATCAACTAATACACATTACGAACAAACAGGAGAGAGCGAGTGGAATTATCGCTGATACGTCAGACATTATAGTAACAGATTTCGTGCGCATCAACGCGTTTGAAATATAAATTTAATTAAACCGGCATATAATACACGCGAACGTTAAAAACGTCAGCAGTAAAAGCCTGCAGTATAGCATCATCAGCGTAATAATCCGTGCAAAGTATATATAATTGAAACGGCGCGGCCCATGGTGTAATTGATAAACGGGAAAAATACCCTAGCAGAATAACGACGTAATCCCGATACACACACACACGTATAACAGCTACCGGACGACGATTCGTCAAAATTTTAATAAAGCAAAAACAGTCGTGTAAGCCTTCAACTTTTTTTCTTTTTTATTCGCCAATTAAAAAGTCGTAAAAAGCAACAAGACTGCAGTAGCAGCGGCAGCAGCAGCAGCGTGTATACGGTGGCGGCATTTTAATCAAACAATTTCAATGACCATAAATACGCTGCGCCGCGCAGTCGTCGAGTAATTGACAAGCCTGGGCGTTTGCACACGTATATGTGTATATACCTACATTCGCAGTCACATCGTATATACTATATAGCGCGAGAGACGCGCGCGCGCGCGAATTTTCGATTAAATCAACAGGAACAATCGGGCCAGCGTCGTGCGCGCTCGCGGTACGCCCAATTTTTTCCAATCAATTCACACGGCGACCATCGACGACGAATAATATAACATTGATGAAAACCGTCTGTAATGACTTTCTCTGTGTGTAATGTGTATATATATACACCGGCTTTCATGGTTGTCCGCTTGGAGTATATGTATATTAAGGGAGAGGGCGCGTATGAATTGCCAATAAAATTTCCAGCGCGCGCACCATCAATCTCGCGGATATTATTTATGCTGTTCGGGAAATTGTAAATTGAAAACTCGACGCTGGGGGAAAGTTGTTATTGCAATATGATACCGCGGAAAGTTTGGCAGATCGTTTTGAGCGCTGCTTTGTTATTCATAAACGACAGCGGCAAACAAGCTCAAGAATAGTCAAAGCGCATTTTTTACGCGCACCGATATTATTATATATACACCTCCGTCTCGCACATCGCAGCGAGAGGAAACATTTCATACATCCCCATCATCCGACTGCTGCTGCTGCTGCTGCTTCCGTTTTTTTTCCCCGATGATTGACACGACTCGATAAAGTTCCGCTTTGCATAGACGCGAGTGTATAGAGAGAACGCGCGCATATGCATATACACAAAACAGCCGCTGTTGCTGCAATAGGTGCACGTGCGGACACGCGAAATTCCCGAGTGCATATGCATATGCGGGGAAGAGGGACTCGATGAAATCCTCCTCCCGACGAGCGAGAAAACGCAACGAGTGCGTGCTGGGATATATATATGCAACCCCCCCCCCCTTTTGCGTCGTCCGCCAGCCGCATGTGTTACAACTGATGCCCACCTCCTCTTATACATATATAGCCAGCAGCATATCGGCCTGTTTATACACGTCATGTCGAAATGCGCGCTGAAATAATTGCGCGAAAAAGTGATTGGCAACGCGCACGTTTGTTTTGCCTCTCGGTGCGCATATATATATCTATAACTGGATATATGTCTGTGTGATGCGACGACAGCCGGCCTAATGGTTTTCGGATAGCGCTTTCGCTGCCCCGCCGAGTTTTAGAGGCTAAATGTATATATATTATATATATTGCGCAGGGGTGCACGCATATTCATATTGCGCGTTGTTGCTGCTGCTGCTGTTGTTATTATGATGATAATGAGGCCGGAAGTACGGTTTAAAATGATCAGCGGATGTATATTGCATTATACTGTATACGGCGCGAGAGCGAGAGCTGGATATTACGCGGATGAGATATTAACTTATTGCGCGGACTGAACAACAATGCGCCGATGGGCTTTATTAGAAATTAGTTTGACGTTATTATATACAGCGATGGGGCTGTATGTATATACCATGTGCGAATTTTATTTGGGATATTTTTTATTGAATCTAATACATATAATCTCTGTAGGTATACGAGAGTCACCCCGATGCATCTGTTATACTTTGTCAACATAGGTATAACACTCTCGGTGTGTAACAAAAACTCGCAGGATCAAGAGAAAAAAAAACGTGTAGTCCATCCACACCTCCCGACCAAATCCCAATTAATCATCTATAGCCGAGACCGATGATCCTCGTTCCCACTATAATACAGCAACCTCATAATTCAAGCCGTATGCATATACCCCTCGAAGCTGCACACACCACCTAAAAAAAAAATTTCTCCGATATCCCTGGAATGCCAAGAATCGAGGCGAGACTCGCTTATATATATAAAGAGCATCAGACGCAAAGGGGTTGGTCCGAGGCGTATATACACATACACATACTGCGCACAGCCTCATTGTTTTCTCTCCTCTCCTTTTGCGTCAACCACCAAGTCTAGAGCTAGTCGCCGCCACGCCCCTCTCTCGCACGCGCAAAAAAAAGGGACGAGTATATATGTATATAGGTGCAGACGTGTTTGAAAATAATAAAATAATGGAGGCTTACTTTGGCCAGCGCGGTATGTACGCCGGGCATCGCACACAATGCCGAAGAGAAGAGGCTATAGAGGGAGAATAACGAGAAGAGCATCATTCGGCAGCATTGTATATGTATATAGGTATATGGGTGGCTAGAGCTAGCTAACCCATAAAATACTCATCGGCTTTTATCGTTGTTTTCCTAGCCGACCAATGAGCAGCCGGAGTTTTTTAAGCCGCTGCTGCTGGTGCGCGAGTCCTGACGTGTGGATCCAACGGAAATAACACACTGAATGGGGAATCGGCTTTTTAAATCCGCCCTTATATTCACGCGCGGATGATGTTCCCGAGTAGATCCGCGCCCTCGGCTGTGTTGTTACAGTTGTGGCCTCTTTCTGATGAGAGATCCTTTTTTTTCTTTTTTGTTCTCTTCTCGCTTCGATGCGTCGTCGTCGTCGTCGTCGTGTGAGGGATTTGGCTGCTTTCAAGTGAGCATCGCGACTCTGTGGAGTGAAAGTGGGTACTTGTAATACTCGTGGTTGTATAATTCATTGTTGCTGCATGTGTTTTTTGGGGAATTGACTGATTAAAACTGCGCAGGAATTATATGGCATCTAATTATATATTAGGTACGCTTGATCTTTGAAACGTATACTTAACATTATAGCTATTATGCAGTGAACTTCCAGTGTACATCATTTACTGAAGATTGCAGATTGTAATAATATTAACAACGAAAAAATTCTGGAATTTAAAAGTATTAAAATCAGAAATCCCGGAGTGAAAATAAACTCACTCGTGTACGTACAAAAAGAGAAAAAATCAATCGATCGATTGATCCTCTCATCGTAAGTTTCTCAGCCTCCATTTTTCTTCCTCTGTATATACTTCGGAGTTATTCTTAAGGATTAAAGTCTCGCCCCTGGCGGATTTATTCACCACATCGCTATAAACCTCGTAGGCTCGTACACCGTATATAAAGACATCGATGGGAATCGCGTAAGTCGCGGTCTTGCACTTTTTGATTTCACAGCTTGTGTATAGGCGAGCGAAGCCCCAATTAACGCAACTTTGAGGTCGCGGTTTGTAGGTACCTATAACAGTTTGCGCGATGTTTGCTTAGGATGCTTTCGTTTGGTTTTAGCCGCTTCTTTGTCGGTTCGCAATGCGGTTTTTTTAGTCGAAGCTCATTGTGCACATAATTGATTAGGTAGAACGAGTACGAATCGAGGTGATGTTTTTTGATAAGGCTTATTTCGGGGTCGAGTGCTTTGCCAATAACTTTTGTCTGAAATTTCGGATGCTGTGCACTGTTTGTATTAATGATGAATATTATTATTTAGCGCCGAGTAATTGTCGTGCACTGCATATATATTGAATAAATAGGCATCAAGAAACATGTACAATATCAACATTTGAAATTTAAGCTTAAAAATAAATTAATCTTTGACAGTATGGAGAGAACGCATTGTAAAAGTTGACGCGAGTATGCGATAAAGCCGCGATTGTTCATATAAACTGTACAAGGGCGGGTGTAAAGTGAAAATATGACAGCAATGACGAAACGGCAATAAAGTAGTGGGTTATTCTTGTTGATGACACGGTTCGCGGTTTATAGAGCTGACACGTTTCGTTTTAATATATTATAGCGTTAGCCATCTGCACGTTTGGCACTATGAATGCGATCCGAGTTATGTTTTGAATTTCCGCATGATTATAACACGAAAAACAATTTGATTCTTTGGAACGATTTTGTTATAATTATAATATAGTCGCAAAAATATCTCACTTAACTTGATAACTATTTTTGTAATAATTATAAATTAAGAATCACGTACATACGTGTAGAGTCATGAGTATTCAAGTAAAGTTTTGTATCTGCATTGAGCTTATTATGTGACGAATTAATTACATTAGATGATTTAGGCATATTAGCCACTCCCTCTTCAGAACCATACTTGGTTTACTTAAAAATAAACAACTATTATGTAGCAGAAGGAAAAGGGATAGAAAAATCAAGCAGTTATAGCATGAATGGCATCTAAGCCTAACATATAGGTAGCAAACCGGTATATAATACACTGGGCTCGCAGATAGCCATGAGGGAAATAGAAAAGCGTCTATGCGCCACCTATTTTCGCTTACCGGAGACACGGAGAGTTTAAGCGGTGGGGGAAGGCCCACTATATACTACTACTTTGTTTTGATATAGTCAAATAGAAATTAAATTAGGGTTATAGGCTCGGAACAGTTTTTACTAAAAATTTTTAGTGGCGTAAGCGTAAAATTTTAATTTATAAAGGTTGATAATTACGAGAATTTTTAGAGTAGAATCTTTATTTATATTTATCGGAGAGTTACAACTCGTAGTTTTTGACAAAGCTTTTACTGTGAAAAATTATAGTATTTGATTTTAGTTTGATAAAAGACGCTTAAAAAATTAACATTATGTATGTTAATATACAGAACTTAGTATACGTTTAAACACAAGATAGATATAATACCGAGTTACAACTAGTTGTAAACTCCCTTCGACTTGACCATAAACGGATCTTAAAAATACTCCCGAATAACGCTTTTCTTTAGTGTGTCTATAATTCGGGCACATTTTTTCCTACATAATATTTTTATCGCGATTGTATTTCTAATCAATACTACGCGGTATACATTCATTATTTCAAGATTCATTCTTGAGGTTGCTTTATTTCATAGTTATACATATCTATATTTCTATCCGTAAAAAGTTTTATTAAAATTTTTAGTATATTATATCAAAAGTTATGATGCGTTGTGCATAATAAACAAAGTTCAATAAAAATGATAAAACAAAAATGCATTTTCATTGCAAAGCAGTATAAAGAAAACGTATTATTCTTGATCCATCGCATAAAAACAAGAACCTCCGCACATTATACTCGCGAAATCTCATAACTGGATGAATACACATTTTCTTTACTGTGTCAATCATGCCTACCTATACACCGTGAAGTTTTCTCTCTCTCTCTCTCTAGCAATTCTCAAAATTATAGAATCGTTAGCCGGAAAATAATTGGACGTACAGTTTCGCTCGTACTCTCGTCGCTGAATGCAGTGCTGTGAAAATTAATTGTCCGAAATTCTGGAAAACGATCTTCTCGCGCTTGCCGGTGTCGTCGAAGGGCGTCGAGCTGTGTACAAGGTCTGAAACAGCTCAGGAAGAGGGAGAGGCTTGAAACGAAGCTCCTTTACGGAGGGGCTGAGACGCGCGCGCGCGTTATACTGAATATTACGCTCGCTCGGCCCGGCCGTCAGGAAATTTAGATATTAAGCTCGAGGCATAAACCGCCCTGTGTGTATTCATAAATTATTTTGCTTTGTGCTTAGATTCACCTTCCGACGGGGAAATTAAAAAATTATAATTTGCCTCGTTTGATAATGCCTGCTTCTATTAACTCTTTTTAGAGCGCGCAGGAAGCACATCTGATGTTGGCTTGGAATAATGTAAAGCCTGTTCGAGAGAGAGAGAGAGAGATAAAGTAGAAGAGAACGAGTTTAATTATATAAAAAAATATTGCCTATTTTTAGAGAGCTTTCATAGTTTGTTTTTTAATGTGATTAATGAATTCAATGACGATTCTCATAAAGTTTATTTGTTTGCAGAACACTTTCAAGGGATACCGCCGGGGGCGCTGCCGGCGTTTCTGCACAATTTACAAAATTCAACAGGTTACAACATAGCGAAGCCGATAGCGAGGCCGACGGCGTATCATCCACACCATCCGCCTCATCCGGGTCATCATCCCCCTCAGCATCACTTGCCACCCAACGCACATCACACTTTGCATCAGCTGCTCGGCTGCAGGGCTCCTTACTTGACTGGTGGGTAATCGCGTCTTTTAAATTTCTTTTGTCAGATTTTTATACGATATGTTGATTATCGTGAAGCAGCCTATATATTATGTTGTGAGAGACATTGGATGAAAACTTAATTCTATAATATTACGGAGAAAAAAGATCCGCTAAAGGACGCTAACTAACGGAGTCTCTGACTAGCGGCGATAGATGGCGCATAGGCGTTTTCCTAAAACCCATAATCAAAATCTGCGCGCCGAGTCTAGATATTAGGGGTGTGTCATCTATGTTAAAACCTGCCTTCGCGGACATTCTGTTGCTCAAGTCGATCATGTTATGGGCCTTTGCACGCTAAAAGAATAACGCGAAGGAATAAGGAATGAGGTGGACATAAGGTGGAACGTGGAAGTAAGGTGCTTATTCCTCTTATGCCTGTTATGTCCATGTTATGCCTACTACTGAACGCGCATAACCTTCAAATTGATTGTTTTACAGTAAAGTTTTTATTAACAAATAGCTTAGAAATGTAATTATTAATTTACTATACAAGTAGCGATGAGTAAAGAAAAAAGTTTAAAAGATAGTAACGTGCAAGAAAAGTAACTTTCTCGATCATTCGGTAATTGTTCTTATAACATTTTATCATCAGTGCAATTTGAACCACAATGTTTTATATTGATCATACAATTTTTATAATCAATATAATTACATTTCTAAGCTATTTGTTATCAAAAACTTTACTCTAAAACTATCAATTTGAAGGTTATGCGCGTTCAGTAGTAGACATAACATGGACATAACAGGCATAAGAGGAATAAGCACCTTATTTCCACCTTATTCTTTATTCCTTCGCGTTATTCTTTTAGCGTGCAAAGGCCCTATAACTGCTTGGAATTTTCTGGGGAACCCCAATATAATTAAGGTGATATTGACGGTTTGGCTCTCGACTTTGCCCACGACCACGAGGCGAGAAGATTCCAGACCTGATCGTTCAATTTAGAAAAATCCATCGCAGATGCAAAGACCTACACTGTTACTACAACGGAAGCAATTCCCATTCAGCCAATCGGAATAAAAATCGTTCTCAAGAGTATTTGAAAAAAAAGCTGCAACCAAAAAAAGCATCGCGTCCAAACCAACAATAACCGAACACAAGTCCACCTATGTAAAAACAGGAAAAAAAAACAGCAGCGCAAAACTGCGCTCGAGTGCTAAAGTTCCAAAAGTCATGATAGATAAACACTAGATTCGAGCGGCAGGCAATATCGGCGGCGTGTTACCGCGGCTTCGGCGGTGATGGCAACGATAAGCTCTCGCGCGCGCAATGACGACAATATTCGAAAATGGAAACTTTGGCCCTGCCGGGCGGGGAGTAGTCACCTACTGCGTGTGTGCATATATACGCAGCGATTTGCTCATGTATACATATATAGATAGCCGACGAGAGTTAAACAGGCCTGTAGCTATACGCATACACGTGTGTTCCCGCTTGTAGGAACAATAGTATATGTAGAGGAGGCGCGAGACCGGCACGGGACATGAAGTGCACATGAAGTGCAGAGGAGCTGCAGTAGCGCGTTATATTGCCTGCATGCATGGGAGCTGGGAAAATTTGGCTTTGTAGCTATATGTGTGTACACGCAACGCGTATATGTATATACGGGATCGAGGGAGCAACAAGTGCGGCGCGAAATATCATCGCGTCGGGGCCGATGATATCGTCATGCTCAGCTTGGCAATATCGGCCGCGCGCCAGCGGATTCAATTGACCGTCTAGGAGCGAATAGACACGTGCGCTTGTTATACACCAAACCCCGGCTTGTGCCGCACCCGCGCTCAATTGATTTCGATGCCTGATGTCTGATGCTTTGTGCAAGTGAGCTTGGACTGATGCTGATGCTGATGTTTTTGGATACTCCGATGCATTTCTCGTGAATTTATATATACCGCTTTTGGAAGCTCCTGTATATAGTCGCAACAATTGAACAACATTTTTCTAATCTCTGTAACTACGAAAACAACTCGACTATTCGCTCCGAGTCTAAAAATTATTGTTTTTGTATGGAAAGTCATTATACAAAATAATTTGCATAGAAAACCACTATTATTTTAAACAGATGCAAACTTCTTTGTAAGCTAACTATATAATATTTCAAAGAATTTACAATCATTGCAAATATCTAGGGATTTTTTTTAAGAAATATTTTTTGAGATTCTCCCACAGTAATATATTATAAGCTGGTACATTTCACAAAATACGCAAAATCGCGGGTAAAATATGATCACGTTTCAACGAAGACAAATCTAATAAATAATTTTTGCATTAAAAAAGTGTAACTTGAAAATCAATACACGTTGAATATTCCAAGTAAATCTATTCCAACTATTACATATCGAACTAACGCATAATTCTTCATTAACCAACGCAGTGGCCAGTCCAGGTGGCGGTAACCACCAGCTTGGCGGTCCAGGAGCCGGAGCAGGTTTCCCGAGCGCAATGCAAGCTGGTCTCGGCGAACTCACAGGAATGAGTTTGGGCTTTCCATGGGCCGGCAGTGCTCGGGGTAAACCCCGCCGGGGCATGATGAGACGGGCTGTATTCTCGGACCTCCAGAGGCGCGGACTCGAGAAGAGGTTTCAGCTGCAGAAGTACATCAGCAAACCCGACCGCAAGAAACTCGCCGAGAAGCTTGGACTCAAGGACTCGCAGGTCAGTACGAGGATTATAGATCTTTTTTACTTTTTGGAAAATACAGGTCTATCGGAAAAAATCGAGATTTCACACACTGAGGGGAAGAAAAAGAACGACGACGAGAGCCATTGATTATTGAGTTTTAATTATCGGCGGAAAAAAAGGAGGAATAATGAGGTATATATAGTGGAGAGTTTATGAGAAGTTTTCATCGTGAATTATAGCTCGCGTCGGAGGGGCGTTAGTAAGCTCGATAATATATATGGCGCTTAACGACCTTATTAGAGCACTAATTGTCGAGCTAACGAAGTATACGAAACCCTCGGCGTTTAGCTTCCGCGCATGCACTCTCGCGACTCCATTCATCGAATTGATAGAGACTAATGCGCGACTGCTGCTGCGCTGCCTTCTCCAATCACAAACTTTCGCAAGTTTCTCCGCGAGAGATATGTATATCGAGCTGTGCTGCTGCTTCAAAGGAATATTCCAAGCTCTCTGAATTCTCGATCTCGTCAACTGACTTAGCATTGAATATTTGATGACTGCCAAGTTCCGGGGAGTATTACGCGTCGTTATATGTATACTGATGATATTCTCAAATGATTGGATTTTCATTTTTAGCCTCGAATAAAACTACATATCGCTCACGCGTCTGACTATGCGCGACTGATACTACTCGTTTCCAGTCAAGCTTTTTTTTTAATGATATTCTTCACGAGAGCTTAATCCGTATAATAAAACAACTATATATTATACAGCTGTACGAAACTTCATATAATAGAGAGAAAGAGACAGGTGTGTATGTGGTCCCGGTTGTCCGAGAGTGCGTAATACACATATAGGCCCGGGAGAGAGCTTGCAGCCAGCCAGGCTTAATCGGACGATGTGCCACAGTTCATTAGTTTCAGACATCACGCGGCTGCCATGCTGCGCAGCTATATATTTATGAAACTATATACAGAGGCGGCAAATGGCGTTACACTGCAGTATATATGCCGGCTCTCGTTCGACGCGCGAGATACTACTGTGTGCGTTATAATGCGAATTTCGACTGCGGGGCGTGGGTGACTGGAAATCCGGGCTATATTGGTTGGGGATTTCAATTTGATTGCGCGTTGTATACGCATTTACAAAAGCGAGTGTAAAAAAGGTGTATAATGTTCAGCATGTGGATTCGTGAGATTTTTACATTTTTTGCAATGTACGTGTAAGGGTTGATCTATAATTATGCGTATTAGTATAGTATATAATAACTGGTGAGATTGACGGAAAATTATAATCGAAGCTGATGTTACTCTGTCAAGAGTAACGTATTGTATTCCCGACAGCGTCAATTATATAGCTAAATGCATATAACTATCGCAATAATCGACGTAATATACATTACGTAATTAGATCTGAAATCAGCTATATAGCAAAGACATAATAATTCGACTGTAAACACATCACTCCACTGTATATATATCAATAAACTCGTACATATAAATTTCACAGAAAAATGACGATGAGGATATCGCCTGGAAAAGTTACAGTATATAGGCGAATATTAAAAACGATAACTCTCCCTCGCGCGCGCGCGCACGATTTTTCAGAGCTCCGGAGCAAAAAAGAAAGTACAAAAGAAGAGAGAGAGAGAGAAAACGCGTTGAAAAAACTCAGAGAAAGAGAGTGCGAGAGTAGCGAACGCATATATATACGGGGCTACTGCTCCTCTCGTGATTGATCCCCGGTTATATTTCCCTTTGAGGCTGCGCACCGGCTGCTGGGTGTATGATCAAGTGAATAAATTGCGCGCCGGAGCCGCGCACTATACTTCTATATATATAGCGCTTATATAGGACGAGCGAAGGAAGGAGAGTGTCGAGGGTCTTTCCTCTCTCTCTCTTGACGTCATATCCTCATGTATAATTCACACCTCGAGCGCCATGACTCGGCCGCCATTGGTCGAGCCGAGACTCGACGAGCTTCGCGTCCTCGGGCTTTTACGACGAGATCCGCTATACTGGGTGTTCTCGATGGTTAAGCCGTCGCTATACTGCTGATGCTGAAAGTGTCGAGTATAGTGAAGTTTTCCGTTGCTGTGTTGTTGCTGTTTAGAGGTTTTAGTAGGGCTGGACGCTTTTTGGTCGAAATTCAAATTCGTTCATTTACATATCTATAGACTAGTTTTTAATACTGTTTATTAAACAATTAATATCGTTCTTTCAAAAATTGACGAGAAAAACTTGTAATTTTCACTTTTTTCTCGCGTCATATATTCTCGAAATTCTCGAGACCACCCTTTACACGGGGAATGACGTCGGATCAACGTCGGGAGGAGAGACAACGGCGTGTTATCACTCAGTCGATTTAGAGCGACGAAATCCCGGGCAGCTTCTTCAGCATATATACGACCTCCTTTTCTGTCACCCGCGCCATATATAAATATGTTCTTTGTGTTTTATTCGCCGCTCATTTTCAGCCACGAAATCCAGTCTTGCATGATTCCAAAAAACATACTTGTCATTTAACGCATTAGTTGACGAAAATTCTAAAATTGTATGCATAAGTGCCTTCTCCATAAATCTTCGCTTTGTTGCTACTCCACAGCAGCCACTATACGAATTCAGCATGTGACACATCCGCGCAGCAGAGAGTTCTGCGGAGTCGAGCTTCGCATGGCAAACGCGTCACGTATATGAAACTTTTTAATAAAAGATTCCGAGCCGATCGGCAGTCATCCGAAAGTACCCGAGAACTCGAGCGCTGATGTATGTATGCTATATTCGCGCGCTTGATTTATATAACTTGAAATTGAAATATCAGTATAGTGAGTATATATATAGGTGGTGAGAAATGTATACCTTTAGTATATTTGTAAAATAATTTCAAAGTCTTTATCAAAAATGTTGTATTATATGTATAGGTGGAGCTTTTTTCGCGCTCTATATTGCGAAACTCGAACATCAGGCGGCTCTCGAATACATACATGCGACCTCTCATCTCCTCTATATCGAGCGAATATACGGACACGAGAGAAAATCTCGGTATAAAGATTGCAGTTGGATGGGGAGCACCTAATATCGAGGCGGTTCGCCGCGCGAACAGCCATAAAAGTGATTATTGTCCGGCGATGGCTTTCTCGGCCAGCAGCCGGCGCCGGATGTCAAATCACGATTCTCGAGGCTTTCACCCTATCTATATATAGCCGTAGTCCTCCTGTCCACTCTATCAGCTTTTTTTACGCCGTTGCTGCTTTCTTTCGCTCAGCTTCGAGATTGAATTTTTATTAAACGAGCTGCTTCTATACATTTCTTCTTTTTGTTCCATATAATACTCAGTATATTTACGTGGATATTTTATACTCGTGAAAATATAGTATGTATACAGCTATAGATTTGTTTCATGAATCTTTCGCGTCGACAGGGCAAATTTAATTAAAAGCTTGGCAGTTTAGGGTCGCGATTGTTAACTGTCCCAAGTTCGGAGAGCGCCGCGGCAGTGGAAGCAGCGCACGTCTGCCGAGTTTATATTATATGACGAGAGGATGAGCGCGCGCGCGCGCGAGCGGGGGCTAATTAACGTAATTAGTCCGACGTCGCTCGGGCTGACCCCGACCGCAGCGAGCGCCTCGTTAATATACATCTATCGTTTTCAATTCGCGACTGCTGCTCGCCTGAACTTGATACCTCGATGATTGTGTGCCGCACTCTTTTTTTTAATAAAATAAAATATATAAATAAGACACTAGCTGTGTGCAGCGTTTAATTAAAAGGGAAGTACAGCCGGAGGCTCGGCGTTGTCTTTTAAAAAAGTCTAATAATTAAGTAATCCAAACCGACGGGCCGACTCTCTCGCGTCAGCTTCGTTATTCGGCCGCCTGGCAGGTTGTCAGGATCACGCGCGCGCGCCCCGTTCCTTCCTTCCTTCCGGCGCTCCGCAACTTTCTTCCGCGAGCCAAGATTGAGAGAGAACAAGCTCCGTCCACGTCTTTTATTTTATTTCCCGCTATACACAGCCTCGAGCGGTTTAAATACCGCGGGCTCTTCTTTAACGCGCGGCCGGAACTGTTGAAGACTTTTTGATTTTCAACTTCCGACAGTCTTATATAATAAACTTGCGTGATGTGCCTTGAAAATTGTAATATATTATATAGTTGGTGAATTATTAACTAAATCTAGCGCTAAATAGTTGCGCAGGCTCGAGAAAATACATTTTAAAGTCTCGATTACAAAGAAAATATTTGAACAGCAGCGGCGGGAAAACAGACACGATGGAAAAACAAAGCGGAATCTGTGTGTTGATCGTCGGCTGTAAGGTAAGCCCGTCGGCAAACTCGCATACACTCGAGCTAATGGCTACAAATTGATACGAGACCGATGGAATCCACATCGGGGAAACCTTATATCCGGACTCCTCTTAATGGCCGATCTATCTCTCTGGCCGTGTCAGAATCAGACTCGGGATATACGGGGGGAGAGCTGAGCCGGCGACTTTGTGCAGTGATGATGATGATGCCCTGACCCTGGCATTGCACGCGCGGGGATATCTGATGCTGTGTCCTATTGCCAAAGTCATTTCTATTTTCTCGAGCGAGTTTTGATTTCACTTGGTAGTCGTTGGTGTATCGCCTGTAAATTACAGAAGATTTGTGTGCTTTTTTTTAAGGGAAACACGTGATTGCACATCCTCGTAAGTTGATCGGCTCCAGTCGGTCTTTAATCTCTCTCGATGAAAAGAAAAAGAGTGACTCTCACGCTCGGTTATCAATGTCCACTCGATCACAATCTTCTCGCGCGAGATCCACATATCAAAAGCCGATTCGAGCGGAGCCTTTTATCAAGTCTGAAAATAATCCGCAGCACAGTTCAGAGCTGATTCGTAAAAAATAGGCGAGTCTCTCTCTCTCTCTCTCTCGGCATAATCTGTCTCTCCTCCTGTCGGCCAGATATTAAAAACAAAGGCTGCTGCGGGGGCGCAGCATGAATACAACGGCACGGCAATATGCCGCCGCATCAGCGGCTTAGACTATATACACAGCAGCGGCGGACCTTCATGCATTATGGATTTTGTAGAAGACGCTTCTGCGCGCGCGAGAGAGAGAGAGAAGCTATAGTAGAGATTCTCCAGCGGCTGGAGCTAAGAAACCATGAATATACAATACTCGGGTATGCATATAGATTCCTTCTTTGTGGATCAACTTTAATCACTTCGCGAAAATGCTTCCTAACCGCGGTAGCTCCTCTACTTTTGCGGGCTGATGTCTGCGCGAGGCCGTCGGCTGATGCTTCATCTCTTAAATTTTAAGGCAAAACTTTCCGCGCGCAGGGATGATTCAAGGGAAGGGGCTGGATAATATCGGCGTATGATTCGCGGATATATCTCGAGTTCTCCGGGATGATTTGCACGCTCGACAAAAGGTTTAAGGGATAACTCCGCGGATGAGCTTCTCGATGAAATGCAGATTCGCCGTTGCCGAGACGGATTCATTGCGGCGAGAGGAAGTTTGTGATGCCGACATTTCGATGCTTATATAGTACCTGTATATAGTGTGGGAAGAGCTTTTATCACGCAATTTTGTATACCTAATTAATACGTTTATACAAGGAAAAGTGTACGATTGAAAAAAGAGCCTATATAACGTATATAATTCACCCTCCGCTCGATAACAAGCAAAAGCTGCGGGTCGGCCATATTCGCGTATCAACGGCCAGCCCCGAAAATTTCCTTCTCTCTCTCATCGCCATACGTTCGGCCGGGGATAAAGCTGTCCCTTTGCGCGTCCGCAGCTTTTTCGAGAGAACATATACTAGTTTAGTCAGTCGGCCAATCCCTTCCTCGGTGTCCCTTTCCAGTAGCGGAGAGTATAGCCTTCTGCGCACGTGTTCTCGCGTCGAGCTTTCGCCCTCCTATAACGCGAGCTTTTCTGTTATACTTCATATTAGTCTTCCGACGCTGCTTGTTATTACATTTGAACGAAGCAAATAATTTTCTCGAAAAATCTCTCTGCATAAACTTAATTACCCCAATTGTTATGAATTTTTCCAACGTGCTCTTTCTTCGCATATATATAAATATACACGCACTCGCTTTATCATCCCTCGCTCTTTAGCGTCGAGAGGGGTAGTTCTGAGGCCGACGTCATAATCGATCGTCTTTTATTAAACTGCGCCAGATGGCGCAAGCCCGGAGCTAGAGGAGAGAGAGAGAAAGCCAAAGGACCACTGCTGGAGGTATTATATATATACGCGGAGGGCGCGATTTTCGCGCGGCCCTCGTGAGCTTTTTACGCCTCAACGCGGGACTACCTCTGTTTCGAGTGGCTGTGCGGGGAAGCCGATTTTTAAGAGCATCAAAAATCGGGATTTTAAGCTTGCTGGATTTTTATTGCCGAGGGAGTAATGCGGTGACGATTTTATATCCGTGTGGGAGTCCATTATATTTTCTTGAAATATAAATCACGTTGTATCTAATCGACACTTTTCGTTCTACGTAAATAAGCGTGATTGTTAGAACCTTCGCAAAATTATTACGAAGAATAAGTTTTACGAGACGACTGAAAGGTCGTATTATACAGCAATAAGCGCCCTTTAATCATTCTCCTTTCCTTCGTTTCACGGGCTACTCCGAAGACCGTATAATAATATCCACCTCCGAATTCCCCTTGAGTCCCTCTCCTTCTCTCTCGCAGTATTATCTGCAGCCAATCGTTTAACGATTATCCGCTCTCCATAACGCGCATTTCCGGATCTGATCGTTATACACGACGGTGCAGTGCATTTTCTCCCCTTCTCTCGGCGAGCCGCACAAGTGCGCCGCGTGTTTCAGCCTTAAAAATCTATATATAGAGGGGAGAAACGATTAGGAAGCTTTTGGAGAAGTTTGCTTATGAATTCGCGATCAAGCGCCTCGAAGAGCCTGGAAAGAATGGGCTTTAAATCCTATATTGAGTCTTTGAGATCTTTATATTAGATGAAAGTTTTAGGAGGAAAGTATAATCGATCATTCTTGGGTTTTAATTTTTATTGGATTTTCGGAGGGTGACGATTGTCCTTTTTTATTGAGGCGCCTTCTGGTGCAGGATTATATGAGACTTTCGAAGATTCAGGGGACCCTCAATTATTGCGACATCGAGTCTTGAACTGTATTTCGTTCGTAATCTTTCATTCAGTCGATGAACATTTGAATAAATCAAAGTTCTCATAAAAGGCTCGCTTTCTATCAATCGAATTTCTAAGAGCTTTGCTTTGTATAAACTCACTTCTGATACGAAATTTACTATCAATGAAACGGTTACGCAACACGTCTGTGCAACAATATAATCGCGATTTGTCTTTAAAAATCTAAACTGCAGACAACAATATTTCCAGACAAAAGCGAGTGTGGCAAAAAATCCACAATTTAAAAAAAGCATCAAGTACACAATGTGCCATTCGCAATCATCTCCACGGCATTTCATCGCACCAGAATCTCGCCGCGCACGTGCCATCTTGCCGCCGCCAGAACGACGTCAGCTCGAAGAGGACGACAGTTTGGCCCCACAGTATAGTATTATAGCCACTACCGAAATCGGATTATCGCGCATTATCACCGGCTTGTATATACACTCACTCCAGGCAGTCGTCGCAGAGACGACGACGACGACGACGCAGTCAAATGGCGGGCGACGCTTGCGCGCGCGTGGGAGAGAGAGAAGATCCCTCGAGGGCGTCGCCGCGCGCGCCAAGTGGATAGCGCTTTCCGAAATTCAATTTTCGCTCGATGCTCGCTTCGATGTCGTTCTCGCGCGAGTATATCATATATACCGTATTGCCGAGGCTCATTTCGAGCTGTTTTCAATGCGGATTCGCGCTGGAGCTGACGGGATATTGAGAGTCTTTTCTATGTAGATGATGGGGGTACATTTTCATTTTCTTTCCGACCAGGAAAATACAGTTTCAAAAAGTACCTACACTCGTTTATTTCATCCTTCATCCCTGCAGCAATCATCGCAACGTCCGATTCGAAAAAGCCTTTTTGCCAACGTCGTCGCTCCACCCCGCGGTTACATTCTTGCGAAAGCACAAAACGCAGAAGCTTATAGTCGCAAAGAAGTCCGGCAGTAGGTATAGCTGTTCGGCAGCAGCAATTCAAGTTGGCCGAAAAGGGCGGTGTGTAGAGCTGCTGCGACGCTTTGTTACTTTTGTTGGCTTCGGCGCTACTGGCTCTCGGTCTGCCGCTGACGGGACAATCAATCACCAGCCTGCAGAGAGCTTATGGCCGCGCGGATGCGTGAATGCTGTGCAGTCGAGCGCGAAACGTAAGAAAAGAGCCGGAAAATACGCAAACTTTTGTCAAATATTTTTATTATCAAACTCACCGTTGACAATCGCAGTAAGCGTGATATTCCCCTAACACCTCTCTCTATCTGTCGACATAAGCAGTAAGAGAGGGAGAGAGCCTCTGGGCTTCTGTCTCCGAAGGCGCGAGAAACGCTGAATATGGAGTGCGACAAGTTGCGCTCTCGCGGCTTTCGAGGGCGTCAGAGAGAGAGAGAGAGAGAGAGGGCAAGTTATAGAGCTCCGCGGCTTTGTGTGTACAGGCATCACAAGGGCGAGGGTGTCGGCGCCCGGCGTCGTATTAGCGCGCGGCGCCGCGTGTGCGTGTCAACTGCACACCCTGCCGAGTCGTCGGAATGAAAATTCGGAAAGCAGTTTAGGCAAATCAATTTTCTCGTGCCGCTTTGTCTCTTGCGCTCCCTTTTTCGCTTCGTTCGTTCTTTCCGAGGGTAAATGTGTTTTATTTTCCCGGAGAGCTCGAGTCTGATGGCTTGACTGATTTTTTTTCCTTTGCTTTTTTGCCGATGCCGCTCTTTTGACGAGATTTAGCTGAGCTTCGATTTAATTAGGCTGCTTTGTGAGGCTTGATAGGCTGTTAAGCGCTGATCGGTTTTGAAATTGTCGCCGGCAGTTTTTAATTGACCGTGAGAGAGTCTTGTGTGCTGAGCGGGATTGCCTTTTCATCTAAAGTGTACTCGCTACTGTATTTTGTTGAGATAATTGTGTGGATAAAACAGAATTATAATTAATCGAGAGGTAAAAGAGCAATAAAATGATAATTAATTATTAAAGAGTCATTCTCGAGCCAAACAAACCTAATGAATTATTAACAACTCTGATATGCTGTATACTTAAAATCTCAACACGCCTGAGACAATGTTGCCCCTATCAGGATATCACAGCCGTCTTTTATATACGATCAATTCAGGGTGAAGATGTGCAGACTCACGCGAGCATATGTTAGCAAGCAATTCGAATTCCCTCGATTCGGTATGGGTCGTTTAGAGACTCGGAGAGAGTATAAGCCAACGAGTCCCGTGGGCTACGATCATGATGGTAATTTCTCCGTTGCCTCGCCTTCTTCAGTATTAGTAGCACAGAACTGCTATCTCTCCACCATAGAACGAGGGGTTATAGAAGCCAATAAGTGGGAGAGTTTCAGTTTATGCATACGGCTTTAACGCTCATATTGATTTCAGATACCGTTTGTATTATAGCACCGGATTATGCCTTCCATTATGTTTTCCATATCATTTGCGATATACCGCGTATCTGCGTTTTATCTTTGTTTCGATCGTTTGCTAAAGACATACGGGTATTTCTATATACAGTGCTTGATGAAAAGGTTTCTCTCAAGTTATTTATTTATAATCTGCTTTTTTATACGACTGAAACTTATAAATAAAAAATGATGGACTGAAATGGTTGAACTGTAAATAGCCACATTTATTTATAGTTTTAAGGGGAGAGTACACTGAATTTTCAAACTTTTTTGTTTTTTAATATTTCCGTTCCGAATTTTTATCTGTATTTCTTGCACCATAATTATTAAAAGTGATATAAGCGTTTTAGAGGAAAAATAATAGTAATTTCTCAAATAATCACTCGATCAACAGTTTGTATTTAATTTCGTTTTAATTCAGATAAAAAGTCCAAGAAGCAACGTATAGAACATTTACAATTAATAAATTTATGCTTATACCATACAGAAAGACAAGTAAGAAATAACCCAAACCATAATCTTCCGCATCATGTTTCAGGTGAAAATCTGGTTCCAAAATCGGCGCATGAAGTGGCGCAACAGCAAGGAGCGCGAACTCCTAGCCTCAGGCGGCTCTCGCGAGCAGACACTGCCGAACAAAAACAACCCGAACCCTGACCTAAGCGATGCCGACGGCGACAGGCAGCGGTTGGACCTAAGCGACGCGAGCCCCCTCACGAGTCCCCAGAGGCCAGAGGACCACAGCGACAACGACGATGACGAGGAAATCAATGTCACGTGATGAAATCGCTCTTATAATCATTGGGTCGAGGAGAGGATGAATTTTCGCGGGCAATCGGACGACTGATTTTCGCGCGTTGTATAACGTAATTACGGTTGAACGGTCGAGAGTGAATTTCGGCCAAACATGATGTGGAGTTGCTCCGAAATTCTCTGATATGGCGGGTCGAAATTGATGGATGCTGATGCGTTTGTAAGCCCGATGTAGAATCGATTGTTGTATAACGAAATTTTAGTATACATAGTGCGATGAACTTGCGATTGCGTTATCTGCGGTAGTTCAAATGCATCTTTTTTATGTTCTCGGTCAAGTTTGCACTTGCACTAAAAATCAACAATATATATTGTATCGAAACTGCTTCTATGAATCTGTTATATTTTGGTTTATTTTTTGTTTGCAATTCTTTTTTTATGCAATGCGTGTGTATTATATTTTGTATTGCGGTCTATCACATACTCTTTCAATACTATTTAAGAAAAATTTATATCCATGCGTACATAGAAACAATATTCTTGGATAGTATACGAAGTATCTGTGATAATTAAATAAAATATAGGGAATTGACTATAGTGTCAATGGTTTAAATATTTTCCTCTTTTAGCAACATCTCTATGTAAAACAAAAAAATTATATGATGGTAATCGTATTAGAAATTTAAGGTGTTAATTTTTGTATATTAAATGTATCCCTGTTTAAAGGTACCACGTGAATTTTTTATGAAAAAAAAAATGATAAAGTTTATACATTTCGTGGACATTAATGGAAGTCCCATGCGGATGATAACACCAAAAATAGGGCTAATCAGTATGTTAACTATAACTTAACTTTTAAAAGTTTAAACAATTAAAAGTTAATTTGTAGATAATATATCGATTAGCCCTATTTCTGGTGTTACCATCCGTATGGTACTTCCATTAATGGCCACAAAGTGTATGAATAGTAGTATTTTATAAACTTTATCATGTTTTCAAAACAAATTTACATATTAGTGGTAAACCACATGGTTTTACTGCGTGGTAACCACGACCAAACCACGTGGTAAACCCCACAGTAAAACCACGTAGTAAAAACACGTGATACCTTTCAACAGGGATGATACGCTCTGCTTAAACAATCGATTCTATATAATATGTTTCTCAATTATGTTGTTTTACAAACAAGACGTATCGGATGATTATTGAAAAGTCGATGAAACCAAATTAAACAGCGAATTTATTGTATTATATAACGTTAATAAATAGACTTATTTATACTTTAGTTGCATTCAATATGCTATTCGTACTACGAAAAAAATGAATACTATTTAGATCCTTTAAAATATTTGAGATTGAATGACCTCAATCGCATATTTCTCCAATTGAATTGGACGGAAATTATAGTTAATGTGAAGAATAATATAACGAAGTGAATTTTTTAAAGTCGGAACCAAAGTACTTTTTTGAATGCGATTAATAAAATGTAATATACTGTAATTAGAAATTTGATGTATCGTCGAAAAATTTAATTTGAAAAGAAAGTTTTCTGGTATTATTATTATTATTGTTAAGTCACAAAACGTAAAAAATAAACTTAAGAATTATTGTATTGTATTACAAAAAAGTGCGGAATTTAAAGAGTGTAATTATAATTAAATATATACTTTAACGTGATATATAATAGTAAAATCCATGTAATATAATAATAAAATTATTCAAACTCCGAAGCTTGCGCAGAGTTTTAATTTACCATAGTTTTTGGAATAAGAAAATGAATTTCAATATGTATATATATAAATCATCTGATTTGATTAGTAGAATAGAACTTTTAAAAAGTTGAATAATGAAACTTAATAAATTACTAGAAATTATTAAAATAAGAAGTTAATGTATAATTATTCTTGTTATAAAATTATGAAAATATTAAATTTTTAAAAAATTTCTTGTAGATTATAAAAGAGTGGGGCATATTCATACATTTGCCATACATCATAGTCATGCGCTTTATATATAAATTTACATTTGTTATATAAGTAATTGAAACCAAAAATTAACATTCAGATGTGCATTTCAAATTTTTAAAACTATTTTTTTATTGGTCAAGTTATTTCATTATATGCTTTAAAAAGTGTTTAATTTAATTATATGTATGAGATTTAAAAAATTTTAAATTTTCATAATGATAAACTGTATACCAATAAAATATTGATAAACTTAGGACTACGTGTACAAATAGATTTTAAAAAGTTACAATAAGACGCTTGAAAATCAAAATACCTTTGTAAACAATTATAAGCGGTACCTTCTTTCCTTATAAGCATTGAAATTTCGGTTTTACATACATTTTCAAGTGTGCAGTTTTACCTATTTCCAATCGATTTTTCTATGTATGACCGCTACAATTGTAAGATCGCACTGACGAAATAATGTTGTTTATCAAAGTATTTTTTTAAAAATAGAATTATACTATACAGGAGAATTTTTGAAAAGTACTTTCAAAGCATCTAAATTTATGTTTTTTTCGCCATTGGAATTGTTTGCATTTTCTATAATTTGTATTTGATCCACATATTGAGAGATTACACTTACTGGCATTATTTCTACTGCCGATATTGCTTCTTGAGACCTCTTAGCTAATCCGTGCCGCCATCTCAAAAGCCATTCGCTACCTAATGAATTCTGCAACCGAATGCGTGAAAAACAGTGTTATATATGTCATCAACCTTTTTTTCATAATTTTACAACTGATTAATAGCAATGTTTAGCATACGTATACCTTTTCTTCTATTTTTTTATTTAAATATTCAGCATTGAATAAATCTGCATTTAGTTCGTACTCTGGCTTCTTAGCATCTAGTTTGATTTGATTTTTCATACTATTCATTTTTATCTGAGATTTTGATTTACGCTGGTTATTTACTTCGACCTAAAAGTAAATTGGATTGTTTATTAAACATTAATTGTAATTCATACTTTTGTATAACATTATGTATTAATAATTACAGTTCTTTTGTTTTTTATATCTATATCATTCCCAATCGGATCCGTTCGCTTTTGAGGGCCTAATTCTAGCAGGATTTGAAAATCAGCATGCTCACCTAGTCTAAAGCCAACACCAAGTCTTGAATCAGTTCCTAACATAAAATATAATATTATTATTTGGTATAGTAAAAATTAGCACTTGTCACAAGGGTATACATATAATTAAATCTTGAATATATCTTGATTTACCTTTTCTAATAGGAGGAATTTTTCCATAAATTAAATGAAGAAAGGAAGGGAATTCATCTGGTATAATTAAAAAACTGGATACGCCTGGAATCGTCAATCAACTTTAACGTAATAAATCAATAAAATGAATTCGGCATTCCAAATATACATACATGGTAAGACAACAGTGAGTGTACAGTATTTATCGTAAAACTATTTATAACAAAATGCTAAATTGTTATTTCTTAAATCATGACTTTTAAAACTTTTTGTTTAATTTTTAATGTTTAAAAAATTCACAATGTCCGTAAATAATTTATTTTTCTAAAAACTTACATGATCCACAAAATAAGAAAACAGCCAAACATAGGCGAGTAGCTCCGTGCACGCCCGACGTCATCTCACAACATAATGCCACACTTGCACTTCTTGCGCGACCAGCTTTTCTCGGCGCCTGATGAAGCATAATTTCTATTCCATGCCTCGGCGCCTTTCATTGTTAACTGTTAAAAAAATGAGAAGAACAGTTCCACTTTCACCAAGTACGATAAAAACTAATCCTACATTTGTCACCAAATCGTAAAAATGAATGAAACGTTGAAAATATTTTTTTTAACAATTATGGGCTCAAGCTATTGATGGATGTGCCGTTTAAAATCATACTGGCAAGACAATCGAAACGTCGCTGTAGGCTCTATGCAATTCTGAGCGCGTTGAAACGTGAGGCCGGAAAGCCATTTAGAAGTGAAGCGTGCCGTTGCCTCCTTGTCGGCAAATATCCGTAGGATCGAGGTCGGTGCCGCTGTGGCGAGAGGCTATAATACTCTCTCTGGATACCTCTTTCACAGTCACGTGCAAAATATTTATGGACTTATTGTCTGTGTCTAATATAAATATTAAGTTCATCTTATAAATTTATATTTTAAAATTAAATTTTTATAGACGATAGAAGCACTTTATTATGTACAAACTTTTTTAAACGAAAAATTAGAAAAAGTGTATGTGAAATTGTGTACTCTTGTATTGTAGACTGAAAGAAAATGTATTTGTTTGAGGAAAAAAAGAAATCCGGTTTTCTTACATAACCTTTTATTTAACCAATATCAAAATTAGCGATAATAAATACAATCTACAATGTTAGGATTATCTCTTAAATTATATTACGAAGAAGATCGCCTTGATGAACATTTATCAAAGTTGAAATGGAGTGATAAAAAATCACGTAAATATTGGACGTTGTTTAAACATTGTCACAATCTCCTGATGCCAAAATCGTTACCAGCTGTAACCTTATTAACAGATGATGTAAGTGTAATTATTCATGCAAGAATGCATACTAAATTTTTCATATCTATAATGTACAAAAATCTTATGATCATTTTTACAGTCAAGATATTATTGGCACATTTTTTCTGCTAAAGGAAAATACAACGAATGTTATCAAATAGATCTAAATAACTCACTGAAGTCCACACTTATGGAGTAACTTGTTGACTTACAATAATTTATATTTTTCATGCATAACTTACGTATTATTTTAGAGCTTATACCAGAAAGAATTATCATTAAAACGTATTTTATTGTCTAATCAACTAATAAATTTGGAACAATTCGATGCACTAAGTAGAAAAAGTTTCATTCGACTCATAACAGATTTTATCAGGTAAATTATCATAATTATGTTATTTTAAAATTAAAAACCGAAATTTAGCAAGATTTAGCTAGACCATATTGGAAATTCAAAGCATACGTATGAGAGTGCCCGTAAATATATAAAGGTGTTATATGCCGCCAATACAACTGGAAAGAAAGTATCGGTTGGTCTATTCTTGGGGCTTAGGGGGTCTTTGGGGTCTTAGGTATTGCATTTTTTCAATAAATTGGAAAATATAAGAATTCATACTTATTTGATGTGCAATTTGCACGGAATATGTGCTATTTTATCAGTCTGTAATCGCAGGATATATTTATTTTTTCAGAAAACAGTCTAAACTGGAAATAGTTTGTTTAGAAGGGTTAGGTCTAACTAAATCAGAAGGAACAAAAGTCTTGTCTGCTCTATCGACATCAAACAAGTCTATTAAATTTCTCTACCTTAGGCAAGCCTTTGAAAACAATGAATATACAGGAAAGAAAGAAAGACATTGTGTGAAGCATACGTTCCAAGTGCAAAATGATTGTTGCTGGAACCGTGCCATCAAAAGTTTAAGTTTCTCAATTCCATATCTTTAAATTATATTACTTCTGAAAACGGTGATATACTTATAAATTTAGCAAGGTAAAAATTTGGAGAAACAAATATTTTTCTAGTATACTGAAGTAAATAACTTCATTAACTTATATACATACTTTCTGTGCATACTGGACAACATTGACCGTCGGGTATTTTCAGAACTGAATTTTGAGAACAAGTTTTTGAAAGGCTACACATAATTGGTTTACACTTTATTCTGCCTTGACTGCACTGGCAATTCTCACATGTTGTCGTATTCCAAGTTTCTTCAATCTGTAAAAAAATGTATATAATAAATAGTCAACGATAAATTAGTACATAATATATTATATATAAAAAAAATATTAGTCAACTTATAACCAACACTATAAGTAATATTGTCATAAAGACAATAACTGTTTGGCCGATTTATTCTACTTTTCTTGTCTTGATTCTCATTAGCTTGAGGCGAAGCAATTTGAAGTTTGTTTGGTTTTGTTTTGTCCGCGATTATGTTGTTATTGGAAAGGTAGTTAGAAAAAACTCTGCACTGAGCGCAACATCGATCCGGTAAAACTTCTTGATCTTCTCGTTTGCACCTCAAGATTGGACAATTTTTTCTTTCGCATTCTATATTCGAATTGTTGCAAGAGCATTTTGTGCAAGCATCTACAACAAATTCCGTTCCATGCTTATACTTTTTTACTCCTAATTTGCATCCGCCTTCCCCGTCGTCTATATATTTACCGCTACCTGTAAATCCGTCAAAGCATAAATAAATAAGGTTTTTTTTTTCTTGAAAAAAATGTGAAATATCAATGTTAGAAACCTTCACAATAAGGACAGCACGTTCCAGGAGTATGTTTAACATCTGATTCAGGACAATTAATTACGGGACATGCCTTTTTTCTACAAGTAAGTTTTTCCGAAGAACAGCTACAATAAAGACAAGGATCTTTAGATTTCAATGGTTTTTCTTCGTAAAACATTTTGTTATCATTTACTCCGCAGCCTGAATAAATAATTGATAAATAAATTTACTGTATAATATTTGAGATTTATAAAAAAATTTATGAAAATATGTTATTTTACCAGAACAAGTGGGACAACAATTTCCCGGCGCAGGAGGTAATGGGTTATCGCACGGTATATGACAGTGAATTCGTGACACTGTGAGAACTCCGGATTTACACGTGAATAATTGACAAGGATCTCTTGGTCCCGTCCACTCGAATCCCGATTCAAAAAACACGTCATGTTTCATGCAACCTGAAAATTATAATTTTTTTTAAGCTAACAAAATATTGGGAGAGAAATTCCTCGTTAGAGTACACGAAGTATAAATAAAATATACCTTTGCATAGTGGACAGCATTCCTCCTCTTCTGCATCTTGAATAAGAGAATGACAGCCATCTCCAGTAGTGGTACAATTCTTTTTCAAACACTTAACTAATTTGTCCTAAAGTATGAACAAATCAACTAATCAATTATTTATAACACACATATCATCATTTCTCGCTCTCATTTACTTACTGTGCAAATGCATATGAAGCATTTCATATAAGAAAAACCGGGAGTGGTTATGAATTCTCCTTCAACATCACACGACTCTTGATCACCTAATTTATCAAAATTATATATTTTTTATTATACGCTAATTGGACCCTTTCATATATTATAGTGCTGTTCATTTTTTTACCTGTTATCTGCGATAAATCTCCGCTACTTTGACAGGTAATCCAAAATAAAACGAAAATACAAATTGCAAAGCTTGAAATTGTTGAATACTGTCTCTTAAGTGTTTGCATCTTGCTCGACTTTCGCAGCAAATATCTTTATGTGTATACTGTATTTAAAGACATAAAAGTTTATTCATGGACTTTGATGCGGGAATGAAGTGTGCACGACATACTCCCAAAAATGAAGTTAAATTATTTGTTTCTTTTACCTGCGTTTTAAAGTATTTATTTTAGTGGTCAGCTCTTTCCAGGTAGGTCGATGTTTACGATACGAAGTTCGCTTGTTAACTATATATGTACTACAGATTACTTGCTCAATGATGATTGTTGATGGTCGAACAGACCTCTGGCGCCACAATCCTTCATAGAATATAATTATTTCCAGGATCTCTAGAATAGAATAGAATGAAGAATGAAAGTCTGAGAATTCTGGTAAATTGTGGGTAAATATTATACCTATCTGAGGGCGGTACGTCTGCAGCGAGCTGTCGCTGAGGGCGGAGCGGCTCGACCGGCTTAATGAATATAGGTTATATTAGGTATACCTGTATTCAATAGCCTGTGTATTAATATTACCCTGTACATCGGTATAAGAACAGGTCAAATCGTTAAACCGTTGTACACTTTGACAAATGGAATAGATGAGACTAACGCGATGACGCCTCAGGATTTTGCGTATTTTTAGTTTTCTTGTATGCATATACACTGGTATAATATCTAGAATTTATATTCAACTTGCAAATAATTCGCATGTACACGCAGAAGTCTCAATTATGAAATATTTTGCATGCATATATGTATACAGATTAAGTGAAGAGAAGAATCGTTAAATGTAAATGTCACATAATATTTTATCAATAAAATGTAGATGGACACGTTTTCAAATTTGCAAAATTATACTCATTTCCAGCCTCAAATATCTTGCAGGTTATATCTTGACAATGTTAAGAAAATTTTAAAACGCAGATGTGTCTTTTTTACACATCACCATACGGCGAACAATTTTTTCTTGTGCTGTAAGGTATTCAAAATATTTAAAAATGATAAACGGCAAAATAAGAACCCTTATTTTTTTTTTTGAAGAATAAATTTATTCACAATCACGATTACATACTTGTACTAACACGTTCTTAGTCAACAAAAGAAACGCCAATCGTTCGAAATTTTTTCTTAAAGAATTAAGGCTTACATCGCTTACAAAATATCGTAGAAACTTATGGTAGAAACTAGAGAAAAAATTGATTTACAATTAAAGGATAAAAGAAAACCTTTTGTTAACCAAAAATATCTTACGACTACAACTAAATCAGATGATGAAACCACTGAAGTGTCCAATGAAGTACAAAACTTTAAAAAGGTATATTTTATTTTTATATTTTCGTTTTTAATATTCTTAAATCTTGTGCAAATATAATTTATAATGTAAAATATGATTTTTATATCTATGTTTAGAGGATAAAAAATAACGATGCCGCAAAGAAGAAAGCTTTACATGAAAGAAATCATAGAGTATTAAACAAATTGGAAATGCTGTTTGAATCTCCATCTTTTTTCGGTTCTGAAAATAACCAAAACGATCACATTGATGACATTGAGACAAGTAAAGTTAAGCATCACATAAAAGATCTCCGCGTTAATTTGAAATCTATCAATGCTGCAAAATATATTCAATCAATGTCACAGTCAAGTAAAAATAATGCTTCCCAACAAGAATCAACATGACAAGAAACAAACAATAAGAATAATGCTTCAAAACAAGACAAGGTAAATAGGAATATAATATAATAATTCAAAATCAATTGTTTTTTGTATCACAATTATTAGCCAAGTAGTGATTATCACGTGATAAATCGGTCTAAATTATCACGTGATTTTTTTCAGTAGGGAGCTGCTGCAGTGCGGACTTAATCCTGTTTTCTTTTGCACTCGTATCCTTGATTATCACTAGCACTCACTAATACCGCGGAATTATTAACACCGTCCCTTTATTTTTCATCCGTACTTTCTTGCATATCCACATCTAATACGGGATAATATTCGATTGTCATTTCTTCATGTTGATCCGTTTTAACAACACAACCTACAATTTCAACTTCGATGAATTCTTCGTCTTTATCTGCATTGTTGTTAGTGCAGTCACTGCAGTCATCAGATACAATGAAGTCACCGGCGTCACCGTTGTCATTGGTATCAACCTCTGCAACTTCAAATTCATATGAATCAGAATCTGATTCAATGCACTCATAGGAGCCACATTCATCTGAGTCGGAATCAGAATCAATGCACTCATATGAGTCACATTCAGATGATTCGGAATCAGATTCAACTCCATCGGTATCAGGAGTTGCTTGTTCCGAAGAAGTAACTTCCATAATATCTGAAAAATCATGAAAAAATATCATTTAGTATAATTTTAAGAATATTTAAAAGTGAAGGTGTTTTCATGCAACGAATAGCGAGGTAGCGAGTAGTGGGCTGTATACTCCCTTCGTGTAAATTATCGCTCGAGCGAAGCGAGGGCGACAAATACGTAGGGATGCACAGCCCATTTTCTTCCTCAGTGCCATATATACTTTATGCTGGGGTGTGTTAAAAATAAATTGATTGCATTCTTACCTGTAAAAAGTTGTTTTCTTCCATGAATGTTTCTCCCAAGATTGATTAACCGCCTAGTATGACGATAGCTGCATCGTTGTGGAGTTGTGATTGATTTTTCTGAAAATAAAGAAGAAGTTACTTAATAAATGTTCATTTCGTCTTTAATCAACATGGTTAATTATATGTATTATTGAAGATAAGCTAATAACGATTATAAAACCCGTTTCGCAATTAAAATTCATTGCAAAAATATAAACCAAATATCGAAAGTACTTAACAAAAATCATTTTTTGTGTCCTACGTAAAAATTCTTATGATTTATATAGTATTTTACTCCGCTGCAAAACTCTACACAATCATATAACCTATTGTTGAAACAATGAATGCTATTATACGCTTGTATAGAGTTTTGCTGTGGAGTAAAATAATCGCAAAATACGTGTAGAGAATTCTTGTGTAGAATATAGATATATTCTACACAAGAATTCTCTACACGTATTTTGCGATAATAATCGCGAAAATAATCGCAAAATACGTGTAGAGAATTCTTGTGTAGAATATAGATATATTCTACACAAGAATTCTCTACACGCATTTTGCGATTATTTTACTCCACAGCAAAACTCTATACAAGCGTATAATAGCATTGGTACAGAAGTGTATTAGAATTTTTTCGTGTAGAAATTAAAATATGTCTGTGTAGGGTATTGTTATGTACAGTTTGTTCGGTGTCGAGCCGAAAGTATTTTCCGCCCTAGATCTCACTTTCCCGCTCTTAATCACTTCTTCGGCTCGGAGACGCACCCGCCTTTGGCGCGTGCTACCTCACCTTCGATTCATACTTCAAACTCCACACTCGGCCTAAAACAGCCCACTTTATGCCCTTGGCACACAATATACTATTATGATTTTAGTAACTATCCTTAATATAAATTTAGCGAGCGATCTATCGAAATCTCGAAACAAGTGAGAGCGAGAGGATCTCGATCTCGAACTGAATCTCGAAACTTGTGTGGTGAAGTTGGCGTTTCTATATCGAGTATATCTATACAGATATAGGTATATAAAATTCGAATCAAAATAAACAAAATTGGTGATAGATAAGGTTACATAAGGCGAACAAGCGCGTCAATATCTCGAATTTTTATTATTATATACTTTTTTGAAAGAAACCGAATGCCTATGGTTAGAACAGGGAGCCTTGATCAGGACGTCCGCTGTGGAGGATTTTTCGAATACAGAGATTTTTCAGGTTCGCGTAATCGCGCTGGATGGTCGAGTGGTGGACCCCTTTTGTGCACGTTCCGGGCGGCTCACAGGTACTAGAACGATGTGTTTTTTTTTACAAAGGATCGAATAAGAGTGGTTGGGAAAAGGAGCCTCGATTAGTACATCCTCGATTAGTGGAAGATTTTCCAAATATACCGAGATTTTTTAGGTTCGCGTAATCGGGCTGGATGCGCAAGAGATAACAGGGAGACTTGACCAGGACGTCTGCTGTGGAGGATTTTCCGAATATCGAGATTTTTCAGGTTTGCGTAATCGGGCTAGATGGAGTGACGGACCTCTTTTTGAACGTTTCAGGTGACCAACCGGGTCGGATGGTTCTACGCGAAAATAGTATGCAAAAATCAATTTAAATTAATGTGCCGATGTGTGTTTCGCGCCCCCCTCTTCTTCAAGATTTAGGTAATTTCTTTTTTATATCTCGGAACTTTGCACTCATCGAAATCGAGTATAAAATCGATTCCAATGCAAATCTGGACGCTCTTTCGATTGATGTAGGTCATTTTCCTGTACGTTAAGGAGGTTCTACCGGTACTGCACTAGTCAAAATG